>CM055969.1:41915000-42007500 GCA_029531755.1 Holothuria leucospilota | reverse complement strand
CATGTCCAAGTTCGTAAATCACGTGTTAATTCCAGATAGCCATTGTGTTATTGTTACGCTTCAATTGTAATCGCTTTCAGCTCTCTCTCTTAAAGTTGCTTCTCTTCAGTTATTTACGGTGTTTTCGTGTTCTTTAGTACATTTGTTGTTAAGTTGCCTCTCGTCGAAACTGATGAAGGGCCCTGTGTGGTCCGAAAATTTAAATATGTTTCACCATTTTCTGCTTATGCCATTTGTTTGTTACTGGTGTGATGCTACTTTTCTTGAACTATATATATATATATATATATATATATATATATATCTGTCTGTCTATCTGTCCGTCCGTCCGTCCTGTCTGTCTGTCTATCTATCTACCTATATATATATATATATATATATACACTATTATTGACGTTGAGCCTTCTCTTATTCTGATGGCTAAAATGATATTCAAGTTTAAGCTTAAGTTTCAGTTTTATTTCTACAATTATTACATACACAAAAAGAGATTATAAACATAATTAGTATAAATCAGTAGTGCCTTAAAAGGACGTAGAAATAAATCCTTAGGAAAGTAATGATGAAGTACTTTGTAGTCGTAATAATCAGAGATAATACAGATTCCTAAAATGTGATAGGGTAGAGAAACCAGAATAAGCAGAGCTTTTCAAATCTGATTTTTTCTGCGAAAAAAAAAGACAATTGGCATTTAACATCAGAACAACAGCAACAACAGCACAATGTGGTAGTGATCATTCTTACATCAATTATGATAATTCGGGATGCAGCGATCACCATGTAAATATTGCTAACATTTTAAGTGAATATGTACTTAAATTTGCATTTAAATACTACTGCGATCATTTTACAGTTCTTAATAGAGTACCGAGGTAATGTACGTCACTTCCGCAAAGTTGCCCATGGCGATGGTTCTAAACAAACTTCGACCTGATTGGCTTAACGTACTTAACGCAATGCCTTCAAAAACTGTTTCACGCGTATATATAAAACCACATGTTACAAAGTAGAGTTGAGTATTTGTCACAATGGCACTCTTTCTACCTATGCAACAATACTATTTTGCTATTTTTTTTGAAAATCCCTGCAACTGGCGAAAAAAATTAAATTCAGTAATGCATAGGTTCCCCGTACAACGTGATAGGAACTTTCGGAGCCTAGCCACTACACTTTTACGTGCAAACATAGTGAAGGATACGCATCATTTAAAGCGATGTACGAAATGTAGCAGTCGTTGACTAAGAAAATGCAGCTCGGGCCAAGTAATAATTACCAGTATGTTCCTGGACATATGGCACCCTACATCATTGATTTCATTCTTGAAATGAGATTAACTTCATTCGGTAAAAAAATGTTAATGGGTCCATTACTCCGTAAGACACGCACTTCTGTGTAAAGCTCCCTATACCAGATCTACGAAATCTCTTAAAAGTTACAGTTCGAAAGCAAACGGAATTTAATCCAACCTGTAAAAATTTGTAAAAATACTTCGAATATACATAAAACCATATATTGGACTCTCATTTATATTAAAGAAGCCATTAAATTGCAATGAATTGAAGAAGTTGAGTCCTACGATAAAGCAATAGGGGTTTCTGTTTGTATGAAGCCAGTGGATAAAATGACGTCACACTTCGGTACTCTATGACACCCATATTAAAAGCAATTGTAGAATGGCATTGTAAATTAATATTTTTGCTGATTCACAAGTACAAAGTAAATGTGTTTAACTCTAAAATTTCAAAGTTGACAGACTAAGGTATACTTTCATTTGGAATACTTGTCAAATCTTATACTTGACAACTTTATTTTCATTTCTTTTCATTTGTTTAAAATCTTAGATTTTATCCCTTGTTTACTTCTCTTCCTGGAAGGACTAATTCCAGCAATTTCGTCATTTTATTTGTACGTAATTGTAGGAAATAATGACAGAATTGAAACCTGGCTAACCTCCATGTGGTCTTCTTTCCTATTTCACTTTTTGTCAGTAAAATCATTTTCACGTTTTTTTTTAAGTGTCCAATGGTACTAACATTATTGTATGTTTTCAGTAACAATGAAAATACAAAGTGAACTGAAAACGCCGAACTTGTCAATTGTACTTTCAAGTTAACCTCAGACACCACGACAAAGTAGCTAAGAGGAACTGAAACTTGCCCAAGTGGTTATTGTTTCTAGAAGCCTCTGTATACAATAAGCTTTTTTGCAATCTCCGCTGCACATGCGCAAATCCTGAAGATCTGCGGACAAAGAACCGCGACACTGCCATAACTACAACATACGTCAATTTCAAAAGAAATTCAAATTATTCCTTTACGACCAACAAAGTCTCCATACGGAGGGTCACGTGTGATATCGTTTCTTAAACAGCACTTACACCGTCCTTTTAGTTTAAAACATTGTCACAAATTACTTATGCTATGTATGCAAATACACTGACTTTCTTCCATTGCATCCCACAATTCCTTGAGCAATCGAGATTGTGAAAAGGCTATATATTTAAGTGAAAAAGTTTCGTAATAATTGTAAATGATTTTTTCGGCAGGGATATTTCTTATAACAATTTTAGTACTGTGGATGACGTTGCAGATCCATCGCTTGTATCAACGAGCATCGAAAAGTTGTAAGTTATCATTATTACAAGTATACTGGAATTTTTAAGTTACTTTGTGTAGCTAGTTTTCTTTCAAAGACATAAGGTGCAATCATTCAAAAAGTGTTCCCGCAACCGTTGCTACTGCCAAGTTATCTCTCAAATAATAGCTGTACACGTAGATACTGGAACATATATTAAAGAACTTAATACAAAACTAATGACCTGATAGAAACATGCCCTCAAAGCTTTAGGCTTCAAAGAAATAAACACTGAGCAATGCACATATTATTGGATGGGATCCCTTATCGTTTTAGGCCGATTCATACTTCACTATGACGCTATAAACCTATGAAAGTTGAACACTGTTCAGTTCCGAGTTATGTCCGTAATTAACCCGTATAAGGGTTGATAATGGTTCTTATAGCTTTATACCTGCCTTTAGTGTAGGGAGGCTAACATAAAGAAAAGGTATGCCTACAAGCTGTATGTACTTTTTCCAAAGTTCCCTCGATTCTCTGGCGAAGAGCCATGGGGCGAAGCCAAACATTTCTCCCGAAGGAGTTCTGCTCCCAAAGGAGCTACGTCCCCGAAAGGAAAACATACGTCCGCGAAAGGACTACAAATTTAACTGACCAACCTCTCTACCTTCAGACCTCTACATCAATACAGGGAGTTGCTATAGTAAAGGAGTTGCTATAGTAACTCCCTGATGGAACATTCACAGAGATGTTTAGCTTTTCTAGTAATGTCGTTTGTTTTGTTTCAGGTCCATGTCAAGAAACCTAATTTCTCAACTACCCACGGAATTCTTTTTTGCAATGGGACAGACAACTATGTTGTGAGTTTTCCGATTGCTACTTTCGATTGATAGTAAAAAGTAGGTTAAAATAAATGGGAAATTGCTCATAAGTATAGGCTACTGAATAGTCTACCCTATGGAATGACGTCACACCGACGTCATTTTGAAAGGCAAAAAATGAATCTTTCTCGATAAGGTGTATGACTTTGGTACACATAATGTTTGCATCTGCACGAGGTAGTCTTCGCACGTATAAAAATTAGCTGTCTGCATTTGTTTGTGTAAGTTGCAATGACACGCGCTCACCTCGCCGAGGGCGCAAGTTCTGTTCTGTGAAATTAAATGCACATAAGCGTATCGGATCATTTGGATTTGGGGGAACAAATATTTTTCCAGAATCTGAGCGCCTCTTTAGAAATTTTGCCCGAATTTGTACAAATTTTGCCAAAATTTCTGCAAATTTTGCTCATACTTTTGCGAATTTTGCCGGAATTTTGAGACTGTCCAAAAATTTGGGGGTTGGGAAACCTTGCACCTTCGCCCTTCCCATACGCCTTTGCAAATGAGTAAGATCTACTTACGGACATAAAGATGAGCTGTCTGCATTTGTGGTGGTGTAAGTTGTACGTGATCACCTCAGCCGAAGGCGCGTTTTCTCTTCTGTGACGCCATATGCATTCGGCCTATTATACTGTACGGAATTGATAGACTAATTTTGTTGGATACTCCTTGATAACCTTTGGGTGTAACTAGCTTAAATTTCTCCCATTGATTTCCCACGAAAACACTTACCCTATACGTGTTTAGAAATGTGGCGGCTTTTAACATGCCTTTGCATTATTGTTTATGTTTGTTTGTTTATTATCATTTTCTATGACTCCTCCGAGGAGGTTAAAGAGACTGGAATACATATAGATCATACATATACATTATGAAATATCTTAAGGTGTATTACAAACATAGAAATTAACTAAGATAAGGAGAAGAAAAGAAAAAGAAAGAAAAGAAGGAAAAAGAAAGGAAAATAACAACACTTGTAAGTGTCAACAACCTGTCCGTTTGACAGTGGAAACCACACATTCAGCAAAATTCAGAAATGGCTTCATATTTCAGCGCTAAAGTAACTTAAATTTAGCAAATTTTCTTACTACCTGTATTAAGCAGTTCTTCCATTTTAAGGGTGTTATGGTTTCTATAGTAATATGGCTTTAGGAACTTGAACCTTCCTCTGGAAAATATGGGGCATTCAAACAAGTAGTGGTATTCATCTCCTAATTTACTTTGATTACACAACGTACAAATTCGATCACAAAAATCTATATCAAGGTATCTGCCACTCACAGTTGGGATCATTAAGTACACGTTACATTCAGATCTAAGACTTTAAAAGTGAAAAATGCTTCAAGGGCATTATTCATATGAGGTCTGAATGTAAATACGCGTCTTATAACAGTATAACTAATAGTGACTAGCTACAGTTGTTCACCTTTCAGTCGTAGACCATCAGCTTTTAACTTTATTCGGTCAGTTACAGGTTGTGGTGTGATGGTCCTTTGTCAAACGTACCACTTTCTGAATTAAGTCTACTTTTATCAATTCAGACTTTCGTAATTGAGAAGAATACTTTGTCCAGTTGTTAAATCCAGTAAGTTTCTTATCGATGATTAGGCTTACTAAGCTTCCACTGGGGCGATGTTGTGCAAAGAAATGTGATGAACGCTTACTTAAACGACAAGGGAAACCACATCTATTTCATTCTTTATTTCAAAAATTAACTCAAGACTCGTTTCCGTTTACCTGTTAGTAGAAGGAATTATGAATTCAAAACATGTCGTTATGGATTATCAATCTACATGACTGATAAAATAACCTTTTAACACAGGTGCGGATCGGACGGGGGGGGGGGGGCTTTCCGTCTCCAGCCCCCTTTTTCGGCACCACTTACTTTTTCTTTGAGAGGGTCCCAAAGTTGTTTTACATTATGTATGTTTATGTTAATTGCCAGATGCCAGGAAATACCATCTGGTGTCTAAATTTCAAGTTTTCCTTAGACCTCCCCTTATAGTGCTTTCGTACATTGACGCTCATATCTGCGAACGTTCCCCACATGGCATAATACCCCCCCCCCCATTTGTAAAGTCCTGGATCCGCCCCTGTGATGTAACAATATTCTTGCAGGGATTTGTCAAGGAATTCCATATCGAGTATAAAAGTTGGATCGACAAAGATTACAGATGAGACACCAAAGATGGAGGTGCTGCTTCTTCATAGGAACAATATTACCGTAATCCCTTCAAGAGCCTTTGTTGCTTTAACAAATCTACGTTACATGTAAGTAGAGTGTACTACTTTTATGAGGAACAATACAGCTAAGGCGGAAGTCGACAAATGATTGACACATCTCGCTTTCAATTTAATGCATTTAGCTCTCTGTAGGGTGACCACATCCAAAATAAGAAGTTTCTTGCATTTTCTGCATGCTGCTCTGTTGTATTCATTGCACGAGAGTATGTTTCCTCGTACTCGAATACAACATAAGTTAGAACTAGATTTTTCGTAACCTGATAGGAAAAGAACCAATATGCTGTCTTACAAAGTCGCCATAAGAGATTTACGTTTGCAATGTAATAATACCCCAGTAGGACAGAAAAAAGGTGAAGTATGAAAACAAAAACTTCTTTTAACTTAGTGAATACAGAGTGCATCCTTACAAGAGTTACTTCAAAGACACTGGAACATCTGGGGCTTAGGAATTGCAGAGTATTGAAGTCAGCAATGAAAAAAATGTATTTTACAGATTTAAGATTTTGACAATCTTTTTACAAAAACTTGAAAGCAATGATGACTACTGATTTGGTAAAACCTAGTATTTGTGACCGACACTGTGGAATCGGATGCAATGAAGTTGCCTGCAGACGACAATCTCTCGGCCATTCTAACACGGAAGTCACGCAATTTGGTAGATGATTAACATGCCTCATCATGCAAATACTAAGCAAATAACTTGTTTCGTTTTCAGAGGAATTAAAACTTATGGGTCACGAAAATAGAAATAGTTCCTCTTTCAAATATGACGATTGTTTGCTAAATATTAATTTCTTTCTAAGTGTTGGTTGACATGTTGTACTCGTGCGATCTTTAATAACTCATGAAATAGTGGGGGAGGGAGGGAGAGGTGTTTCATACTATAAAAAAATTTAAGGATATGCATTCAATTATCATAGCATTAGTAGAAAATGTATTGAAGACACTTTGTTTTAACCCATCTAAAAGAATCCATGGAAACAATTGGTGTAATGCTCTATATTGAAATTCATTGGTAGATGAAAGATTGCAAAATTTAAAGTGTCACCAAAGCTACTGTACACTCTAAAAATGTCCGGGTCAAATTGAATCGAAAGCAGATCAGATTGACACCTTACCGAAAAAAGATCAAATATTAGACTAGTTTCGGTTCAAAACTAACCATTTTTCTGTTGAAAGCATATTTGACCAGCTTTCGTTTCAGTGCCCATTTGAACGATTCGGTTCAATTCTGGACCGGACGCTTTTAGAGTGTACATGTAATTCAGTACTTTCCACTTCAACAGATGTCTCTTCAACAACCGAATTCATACTGTGGAGAACAATGCTTTCAACGGGAGAAACCTTTACATGTAAGCATAGCTAAGTTGTTAGCACTGCATGAAAATAAAGCAAAATTCCAATTTTAATTAAATACTGTTTTAGTAATCCTATTACCATTTTTAAACTAATGACATAAAGAAGCAGATTCCATGTACATAACCATTAAAGTTACTGATTTCAAAGGGTTCTTACTTAGTCACTAATAAAGCCTGTTTTATTATGGTGATGCGCGTGTAATAGGCACGCATTACCGAAACGTCATTGTCAGAACAACGCAGCTTGCGTAAGCATTGTATACGCGCAGAAATTAGTTAGCCTGTCATTTTATCTAGAATACGTCACACGTACTTCTGCGTTATCATCGACGAACGCGCTGGTAGTTGCTTTCACTTTCTGAGCGCGTGAAAAATTAAAGGCCGATATTAAAGTGAGTAATGTGAAGATACCATAGAAACTGACATACATATGGATAGACTATGAGCTTCAATTCAAACCCATATTCAAGTGCACTTATTCAGAGACTGGGGAGCCAATTTTGAAGTGCGGGGGTTAATAATCGAAGCCGCCCAATATGTTTAATAAAATAAATGCAGTTTACTGCTGCCCAAAATACCCACGACAGAAAAGTGTGGGGGCTAAAGCCGTCTCAGCGGTCCCTGCAGTTATGTGTAGGCCTTATGCCACAAGGAAGTGAGAAAGTTCTTCCTGTGAGTTATATGGCTTAATGCGTGTGCTAGCGATGAGATAAGCAACTCCGTGGATTGCCCTCTTGTTATTTTGTTAATACCGATAATAGTAAAATTACAAACCAATTAGGGAATCATGTAAAAGCCGCAAGTATGAAAGGGCTTCCCTTTGAACGTCATCTTGTATGTATCAATTTTAAGATGTTAAGAGCAGGTCCGCAAGGCAAATTATTCTGAAATGATTCGCCGTCTACGTAAAATCCAGTTACAGACAAAAGATGTGTACCATATTCAAGACTAATGAAAAACCAACGAAAATACCATAGTGCCTTTAGAAAACCACTTATTCGTGTGCCTCTTAATTTTTCATACAGCTACCTATTTGGCAACAATTTGACTACTATCAAAGGAAATCCATTTGGACCCCATGTTCACAAAATGTAAGTGTCTTGTTGCACAGAAATAATCCCTTCAAATCATTCTGTAGTCTTTTATAGAAACACAAACTACTAAACTGAAGACAAATTCATTTAGTACTTTCATAGAATTGATTAAAAAATGGAGTCATGTGCGTGGATCATGGGGGGATGGGGGAACACGTCCTCCTCACTTTTTTGGAAGGGGGGACATCTCCAAAAAGTCCCCCGGCTTTTGCAAAATAATGAAAACTAAAACTGTGATGAATTGTAATATAACATAGATTACTAATTGACACTATATTTTAAAAGCTAAATTGAGCCTAAATATGGCACCATTTGCCATAAAGACACCTTCTAATTTCATTTTTTTCAAAGGGGAGGGGAACACCCCTCCCCTTAGGCCCCTCTCCCAGGACGGCGATTCGCAAGTGGTGAAAGTTCCCTCCCCCCCACTTTTGGAGATGGATCCACGCCACTGAATCGAGTCGACACTCTCTCTAGAGAAATATATAAATTCTGATGAAATTTCTTTAAACTATATAAGTTATCTACAGACTCTCTAATTCTATGGATTTCAATTTTACTATGGACCTTATACAGAACTCTAGAATTTCACAGATACTTTCGTCATCAATTAGAACTGTAGAACAGTTGAAATTCTTCCGATGTAAAAATCGACAGAAACATTTTAAAGATTCCCTTCGGATTTTTAGGGATTCTAAAGAAAAAAGGTATAGAGATTCTTACAAAAGGAAATTTTTGTAGAATTTCTTCCAAAGGTCTTTTTAATTTCAATGGAATTCTATTGTAAACTCTAAAGAATCATTTTAAGGGATCTTTACTGAGTATTTATTGAAAGATTTTCATTTAACAAATCAACCCTTTGTAAAATGTTTAAGTGTCTGGATAAATACATAGATCTAGAGTTCGAGAGCAGATTTGAAGCCTGGTTATCTTGTGAGCATAAAATGGGTTGTGGTGGCGTATAAATCGTCTAGAAAGAATGTGGGTACCATAAAGCTGCGAACTTGTAAAAATGACCTGTACTTTTGGAGCTAGTCTCTACAGAATATAATCTGGTAATGGAATTAACCGAGGGATTTCAGTTTATTGTAACTTATGCTATCATAGTGAAGCAAAGTGTTTAATAAATGCTTAGGACATGCGTCAGTGGTACTCCAACCTTGCCCTAAAGATCAATGCAGTCGCTTTGATGTTAATTATAACACTTTTTGTGATGGTACATGTAAGATTTCTAGTAATCACGTGACAATCCTTGTCACCCAGTTCCTTTATTCCTGCTAGATAACGCCTTTGTTCACATTTCATATGCAATATTTACATGTCTTAAGTATCATGGAAAGACTTTTTATTTGAATGATGACAATTGAAATATTTCAATTGGCACATTTTGAAAGCAATCTAGTTTTGAAAATAAATTGTCGACTTAACAATTAGTGAAGTACGTGGTCAATGCACTACTAGTTTACAATTAAAGTCAGTTGCCTGTCACATAGTGTGTAACAGTGTATGTAGATCGGCATGGCATATACAAAGTTGAAAGAACTACAATGGGAGAAGATAAACAAAACGTATTCATGTAAGTCAAAACAATAAGCATCCGGATTGTTCATTTTAAATGATCTGTGTATAAAGGAGTAAATACAAAATCGAACCATTCACGTGTAGGGACCTGACTTTTTTCTTTTCCTTGCATTTGGGGAGATTTAATTACAACTTCGACGGTTTTGTTTTGCAAATACAGCCACCTCTTTGGTAATGAACTAGCGGAAATAACACTGGACGATCAAGCGTGGAGAAATTTGGAAAGTACTGGAGCACAAATGTGAGTGTTCTTAAATAATAGCCCTAACCTTTACACACCTAGAAAAGTAAAGAGGATTACGGTGAAAGCGTGTGGTGTCACTACGTGGCACACCCTTTATGTGACTGGAAGTCATCCTCGGTTAAATATATACCAAAATTAAACTTTGGCTAGCTCAACCCTTACTCCAAATGGATATATCTGGTTCGTTTGTTTTATTATTTATTTGATTTGATTCTGATTATGCTTGTTACAGACTAAGACATGTTTTGGATACAGCATCAACTTCCCAGACATTGCAGTTTTTCCCATATCTGCAGCATATATGGGCCAGATATGAAATCCATATCTGGCCCATACATGGAATTTCATATCTGGCCCATATCTGGATTTTGAGTAAGGAAAAATTCTATTATAAGTTGTCGTGACCGATTAGGCAATTTCCTGTGTAGGGTGTTACAACTGATAATGTAGTATAGGCAAATAATGTAGCACTAACCGATGATGTAGTAAAAATTGACCGATAATGTGGTAACTTTTTAAAGGGATTTGCCAGTGACAAAAATCAATGACTTCAAAAAATGCAGAAAATTTTTCTCTTCTAGGAGGTGAAATCCGCATCTCAATAGCTTGTAGCGTTTGGAAGATACTAATTTTCAAAGAAATGCAATTTTTTTCTCATGCTAATGTGCATTATGGGAAATCTGCGATGTCATCGCGGCACATTCATTTGACAAAGCATTGAATTCCTTTATGAAAGTGACACTGTGGCAGGGAATATTTAGGAACTTTGTTTGTTATGCCTTACATATGGTGTAGATTTATGCTAGACCTACATGGAAAGATATTCAAACATTCCAACAGTATCAAATTTCAAGGACAACAGGACATTCAATGATAAAGGAAAACAAAAGAAATCTGAGGCAATGTGCCCACTTTACATAACATTCTGTGACCTTGATGAGAACTGGAGGTTTTTTTTGACAAAAAAAGAAAAGTAGTCATTAATATATTAGATATCTCGAGGTAGGAAAAGAGTGATTGTTACGGGTTTTTTGAGCAGTGGCGTCACCAGACTTTTCATTGGGGGGGGCACAAGGGGGGCACAACAGTTCGATGAGGGGGCACAAATAGATAGTGGCGTATGCAGTATGTTGTGTGAACGCCGGCCTGGGGGGAGGGGCCTAAGGGGAGGGGTGCCCCCCCCTTTGAAAATTTTTGAAAAATTAGGTGTCCTTAGATGCAATCTGGTGCCACATACGCTACCTTTTTGAAGTAAAATTTGTGTCAAAAATAACGAATTTTTAGGAACTAAAAAAAAAAATTATGCATGGATTGAGAAATTCTCATGAAAGTGAACAAACGTGCATGTGTAATTGCCGAATCAACGATCAAATATTCGTTCCATTGTGGACTTTTTAATTATCGTGAAATTTTCATGATCCACAAACTGAGTGATTGGAGTCTTAATGGGATTAAATTAAAGGGATCATAGAATTTTGTATCATATATTTCCCTTTTAAAATTTATTGAAATGCAGAAAAGTTTTATTGCTGTCACTGAGCTTGCATTACAATTCGCAATGGCAAGTTCCATGGCACGTACGAAACAACACCATTCACTGTTTTGGTCAATGAATTCGCGAGGCAGACATTTCCGCTACCCTTTATCAAGACGTATATTCACACCTGTTAAGGCGGCAAGGATTATGGATAGATTACCAAGACCGATACTCAGCCTCCTACACAGAGAACACCATGTGTTTTATGAGATGGGCGATTTTTTTATTCGAAAAAATACAGATTGCTGCCTTTTCTTGTCCTAAGAAGAATCAAATCATATGAAACATGGTAGTCAAATATTCTGACTAGAAAAATTACATGAGATCTATATTTTTTCAAAATCTCAAATCTCAGTTGGGGGGCACACGGGGGGCACAAGGTTTTCCAGGGGGCACGTGCCCCTTCCCCCCTCCCCCCTTGGCGACGCCACTGGTTTGGAGGGCATGAACTGAATTTTTCTTTCTCTCTTTCACTTGGGACCTTTGTGAAAAGCCACTGGGAAAATGCCTTAAACCGATAATGAATCTCCTCAAAACCGATAATGCAGCAAAAAAAAATTTAACCGATAATGTATTACCATTTGACCGATGATGTAGTAAAAGTTACTACATTATCGATTAAAGCGAAATGTTTTTTACATATTCAAGTTATTCACTTCTAGGTTAGAACATGCTTCGCTTTTTAATTTCATATATATATATATATATTCGGATTTTCATCTAATTTTTCATCTGTATATATATACTTTTATATATATATATAAGTACATACATACATACATACATACATATATATATATATATATATATATATATATATATATATATATATATATATATATATATATATATATATATATATAAGTAGAGTGACGTAGAGACTGTATTTGAATGGTTGAATCAACGCTGTATTGAATAGTCGCATGAAGGCCTTAGGCCGTTATACCTCTAACATAGGCATAGCCCTATACTGAAAGAGGATAATTATATGAGAATGGAAAACTTAGCCTCAAGCAGGATTCGAACCAACGACCTCCCGCATACAAGGCGGATGCTCTGGCCACTGAGCCATTGAGGCCTATGTGATAGAACGCGGTCAACTGAGTTTAAATACCGTCGAGTCAAGCTTTCCCTTGTTACGTCATAGGAACGCGTCCCATGTAGTAATAAGTAGAGTGACGTAGCGACTTTATATGAATGGGTGAATCAACGCTGTATTGAATAGAGGCATGAAGACCTTAGGCCATTATACGTCTAACATAGGCATATATATATATATACATATATATATATATATATATATATATATATATATATATATATATATCATGGTTCTAGCTAGAGCATATTTAGTGCTAGGTGGCAGTTGATTTACGAAATGCCGTCCTGGGGGAGGGGTCTAAGGGGAGGGGTGAAGGGGGTGTCCCCCTCCTCTGAGAAAATTTTATTTCTTTAAAGGGGCTTTGATTCAAAATGGGGCTAACCTTTTGCAATTTTTTGACCTAGTTATATGTGTAATTTCATTCAGTTTTTTTAGTTGATGTTTAATTATTTTTATGTTTTTGTTGTTTTTTCGATTTTTTAGTTAATGTTTTTTTAATGTAATGATCATCTGAAAAAGCAGTATAGAAGTATACAAATAGCTGGAACCTGTTTTGTTTACTCATTATTAAAGTTTGTTTCTGTTATTCAGCGTTTCCATTTTCATATATATATATATATATATATATATAAAGAGAGAGAAAGAGAGGGGGTGGATTTGAATGTGTGCTACGTATTCAAGAAGTTTTATTTTCTTTTCAGCATTGTAAACTGCAAGTACTTAGATACTCTTCCAGCGCACAAGAAAACCTTGACGATGTAAGTTTGTTGGGAACTTAATTCTTAATTCTTTATAATGGTTGTGTAAAGCAGGGGTGGGGAACCTCCGACCCGCGGGACCATTTTATCCGGCCCACGAGACAATGCAAAAGTATAAATTCAGAAACACTTGAAAAGTAATTTATAATAATGTTTTAGCCCACGGGCTAAGTATGCAGAATGCTTATGTGCCAAATGACGTAGGTAAAAACTGACCAAGAGCCTAAACATTGGGTTTCCTTTGAAATTATAGGATTCCTGGAGTATTTTCTCTCGTACTGCAGGTCTCTATAAGGATTTGTGCAAGACGTTTTGCCTGGGCAGCTTCTCAAACATCAAATATGTGCCTACCAATCTCATTAGAGTCCCGGAAAGTGTGTGTTGGTGTGTGTGTGTGTGTGTGGGTGTGTGTGTGTGTGGTAGACTGGGAGGGGAGGCAATCCCCTTCATATTCAAAAGGGGTGCAGACATCTACCCCTTCAGTTCCCCGGTCACCTGTTGACGCACATGCAAATGATCACCCGGCTAGGCAATAATTAATGGCAAAGAAAAACAGACGAACTGGATTTTATTAATGAAATCACTTCCTAGTGAGGAATATGCTGCTCCCCCTCCCTCGCTCACATACATCTTGTCCTCCACAGATGAATAAACTCAAATGTTTGCAATAAGGCCAAGCCGCATGATATTCTGGATCTCGTGGCTCCAGAGCTAGAACTGTATCCATAGGGTCCTCATATATGTCCCAAACCGATGATCATTATAGATCATCTAATAGTCCTATTCCTAATGAGAGACAAACACGTTTTTTTCTCGCAGAGCTTGTACGCGACCTTCCTTTCACCCGTCTAAGAATGGTACGATTCCTTTGGAGTACGTGAGCAACGGATCATTTCCTCTTGCCGATACTCTGCAGATGGAGGGCTTTAAATGTAACAAGAATGAATGTCAACCGTGTCCAACCGGAACCTTCGGAAATACTATGAACGAATGTTTGCCTTGCCCGTCTGGTAAAGCACCATTGTATCCAGGGGCATCTCCCTGTTATAATGTGTGGGAGCTTTTGTAACATGGAGATATTTTCCACTGCATCACAAGATTAATCAGACTATAATCACTAAAGAGTAGCAACACTACTCAGAGCTACACCGAGGTAGAATCATGTTAAAGAAGGGTGACCACTTAGCAACCAATTGCTTGCGAGTATCCCTAATTTATTGTGGAGTTTCTGCGACCTCGGGGAATCACTCAATCTCAAAGTATTCGTGTCTAAAGATGACGTCACATATATGAATAATTGGACGTTGCTTTGAATAATTTATTTTGAACAGTGCTCCCAGGCTTTATGGCTACTTGTCAGAGTGTTTGCCTGTGCTCGCGACGAAGTTGCTAAGAGGTCAGTGGGGGCACAGGTTTCTAATAAAGCCTTCAATAGAGAATATGTTTTTTCAGAGGCACTTTTTTCCAATCAAATGTTTTGGAAGTTAGCCCCTACAAACTTAAACAGGGGTTATTCTAGGTCGAATGGACTATTCTCATTGTTCGTCGGCAATATTTCACTGATGTAGATAGGGGGAAGGGATATTTTGGAGCTTTTCAACCCCTCACCTAAGTCTGTTAATGTTGCTAACAATTTCAGAAGTTTAGACAGTTGATTTAACAAGGAAAGAAATAGAGATACCATTAGGACAGAGATTTCCTAGTGAAGACTGCATATGATGGTAAGGGCTTCAAGGAACTGTGGTAGGAAAGCCAGGCTGGTAGAATGTAGAGTTATCACTGTAACTGTGATATCTCTAGTAAGATTCTATAGCGGCGAAACTTTTTGAAGGGTTAGCTTGGTAGCATCGGTCAGATAACACAACTACAAACCCCTCACACCAAGCCCGTAGCCAGTGGCGTAGCTACAGGGGGGGCATTTGCCCCCGTGGCTCTGGAAAACTAAAAAAATCGGAAATTTACGATAAAGTATGCAGTCCCTGACGGCGACCAGTCGCCCCCACAGTTTACCTGTTTTTTGCTCTCAAGAAGGCAATTTCTCTAAAATGAGCCCAAAATTATCGGCGCGCTACGCGCGCTGTGAAGCCACTCCAGTTTCCTCATTAGTTCCATTCTACATAGCTAGATAGCACAAGTCCTGTCCACCTTACCAAGTAGCATGTAGACATAGTACACAGTTTATGTAGTGGTCGTAAATTTCATCCCATATCGCAAAGCCTAGTGGCTGTTCTCTTGTGTGTGTCAGGCGTACGGTTAGTTGGTGAGCGACTCACGGAGCAAAGTTTGGCTATTTGTGGTAGTCCAGGTATGTATGTTATTCCCGATACGGTCTACAACCCCTACAGTTTTCCTTTTTGTTCTTTATGATTATATGGTTTTTGTGTAAGCCAACCAAAGATTTTCGCGCACTTCGCGGGCTTTGCAATTTCACGATTCAGATTCAAAAGAACACTATCATTGCACAACTGGGCTCTTGGAGTATTAAGTGACATTAGGCAAAATATGCCCTGGCGGTCAGGGCACATTTTGCATAATGCCACTTATGTGTTTGGTATGTGTTACATGTAATCCGCATGTTACATGTGACTGCAGTGGCCAAGTGGTTGGTTAGAGCATCCGACTTGCAGCCGGAAGGTCTAGGGTTCAAATCCTGGCCGGGTCATACCAAAGACTTTAAAAATGGAACCTACTACCTTTGTGCTTGGTGCTAAGCATAAGCAATGGAGTAGGGAAAACAAGGCAGTGAGCCACAACTGGAAAAAAGGCCGTGGTCGTCTCGACTTGAACCAATTGGTTGGAAACTGGGACGTTAAACCTCATCTAACTAACTAACTACATGTAATCCGTATGTTTGTAACCTACATTTCAGAATGCAGAACGTTCTCTAATACAATAATGCTCACACTTTAAAAAAATCGGAAAATTTAGGTGCTTCCCCCCCCCCCCCCAGAAAAAAGTCTAGCTACGCCACTGCCCGTAGCCAAGAGGGACCGGGGGCGTCCCAAATAAATTTTTCGCGCCCATAAAAGATTCAAAATTATCATTGCCATAATGCATTTTGGTATGTTTCGCCCCCTAAGAAAATATTTTGTTTCCTGAAGCTATTTCGCTCCCACCCTTCAGTACCTCGTCCGGCTACAGGCCTGATTCACACACTGATTAATTGCCGGACAAATTGCGCTGAAAGGAAAACTTGAAAAAATGGAAAGGAAAAGGTCATCCACCCAACCAAGGGCAGTCCTCGTTTCCGCCGTTGGGAAGCAAAATGTAAAGGACAAGGCAGCCTGCATTAGATAGTTACCAAAGTCATGGTTTCCACCCTCACAGGTGTAACACCTCTTTTGTTTCTTCACTTTCCAGGAGGATTTTATCAAGATGAGATTGGCAAGTCAGGGAAAAACCCTAACGAAATGGCTTGCAAGCAATGTCGAAACGGTACCTACGTTAAAGAGAGAGGGAAAGGCGTATCTCCTGAAAAGTGTGAAGTTTGTCCCGATGGAACAAATCGAAATATCCCCGCTGGTTACAGGGCTTGCCGCTGCAAAACAAATTACACACGCATCAATCGTTACGGACCTTGCTCACCTTGTGTGGATCCAGGAGTTGACTGTTCTCAAGACTTCCAGGCTCTTAAACCAGGGTACTTCTGGAGCTGGGACTTCCCCAACGCTAGAATCAGTGACTACCAAAAGTTTGTACAAAATCTGAAACGCGAGGAAATGAATCTAGTGAATAATTACACAACTTATACCGGAGAAATACCGAGAGTGTTTAAATGTCCTCGCAAGGATAGTTGCATTAACAATGATAACGTTACAATTAAGGTTGCCTGCGCTCGTGGGTACAAAGGCTGGTTGTGTGGGAAATGTGATAAGGGATTCTATCCGGCTTTAAATACCTGTTTGCCCTGCCCCAAAGTAGCTGCTCTACTGGCAGTATTTTTAGGTTTCTTATTGGTTTGTATCTTACTGTGCATGTTGCTATCGTGGCAAATCGAGCGGGGTGTAAAACACAAGAAGCAACGGAGATCAGTAATAGACGTCATTATATCTAGAATAAAAATTCTACTCGGATTTTATCAGATCGTTGGTAAACTCTTTGAATCGTTGCATACTGTGACGTGGGTAGGGCCTTTTGAATTAGTTGGAGCATTCATTTCATACATGGAGCTGAACCTCGTGAGAGAGTTAGTGAGTCCTCGGTGTCTTTTCAAAACGACGGTCCTTGATCCAGAGCATAAATTCATAATTGGCATGACCATTCCAATCTTAATAATGCTGATACCATTTTTATATTACAAAGCCCGGGAAGGGTTCATAAAGTACAAGTACCCGGACTCCGAGATAAAATCAAAAGTGAAAAAAATCAAGTCGCGCCTTTTGACATATATAACGGTGGTACTATTTTTCATTTATCCAAATATTTCCACCATCATTTTTAGCATGTATCCGACATCTTGTGCGGAATTTCATTTGAGCAAGAACGCCACGGCTGAGAATGCGACCATTTGGCGTCTTCGATCTGACTACGATATCGATTGCCAGGGATCTAACTTAGCATTTTACTACATTTCGGCCTATTTCTTCACTGTGGTTTACGTAATAGCATTTCCCGCGATACTTCTTTATTTGTTGTGGAAATACTATACCCCATGGTCAATGATGCAGTGCGCTGACGAAAACAATACTTCTTTAGTCGAGGATCAAAAGGCTGTTTCCACGAAAGAGGAAATACCGCTCGTTGTTACTCACGAGGACGTTCCACCAGAAATTCCTGTCTGGTTGAAATTTCTCTGTGAAAATTACAGGGAGCAGTTCTGGTTCTGGGAAATTATTGAACTTACGAGAAAAAGTACGCAGACTCTTTTCATAACAATGTACGGATGGGACAATGACAAAACTGTCTTTTTGACTATTTGCATTTCAGTATTATTTTTAACTCTCCATGCAAGGTATCTGCCGATGAAGTGTCCTTACGACCAAAGATTGCAGGTTAGTTTCTGGTCATTTTCTATGTCACTCCGTTAAGTAAAACTTAGTCCACGTAGCACATTAATCAAAACGTATGGCGGACTTAGTTGCAATTTAACACCTGTCATAACTTGATTTAACTAGTATTTTGTCAAAACCGTCAGTGAAACACACTTGTTCACCTAAAATAATATGACAAAAATGACTAGTCTCTGCTTGACAAAGTATCACTCAACCAAATTTTAAGGCTATTCAGACACTGCACAAACTGTTGCCACGGCAACCTCTCTCATTTTATTTCTATGGTAATCGTTTGTAACAATTGAAAGGCAACCCTCGGTCCTCCAAATCATACCCACATTTCGACGGATTTCAAGCGTGAAGTCGCTAATCTGACTTATTCTGTACTAGCCTCAATTTAATGACAGGTGACGCCCAGATTTTGATACAAATAAAGTTTTAAATTTTCCATATTTTCACCCATAATTTTGACTTTTCTTTTACTTTGCAGTTATTTTCTTTGATAGCAATCTTCATAAACGTTGTTCTTGCTTCGATGAAAAGGTCCAAGGAATTCAAGAGCGCACGCAACCTGTTATTTTTTCTAATTTTAAATACGGCAGTGTTGTTAATTATAGCAGGTCAGTACAGTTTAAGAACACACTTTAAGTGAAACTGTCTTGAACTATTTCCCGGTCTTCGTATTGTATATTTATGTTCACTTTGCAAGTTAACCATTTGACCATGAAATGCCATGTTTCTTATCTTTTCAGGTGAAGTTTTGTTCAGAATGTTGCGCAACATCATAAAGATTATTCCAGAAAAGGCAAGGGTGGCCGTAATTGCAATGTGGCACTATCTTTTTTCTTGCAAAACGTCGAAGCGGGAAAGAATTGTTTAACTAGCAACCTTCCTTTTTATGAAGGACGTTTTTTAAAAGATGTTATATTGTGAATATTTACCAGGATATTCCCAACACTGACAAATTTTATGATAGCCATATACTATAAGATAAAGATCTTGGGAATTCTTGCTTTTTGACCTCTGGTGACCGCAGAGAAAGATCTTGGGAATTCTTGGAAAATATTGCTTTTCTGAGATCTGGTGACCGACCCCTGATGACCTTTGACCTCCACTGTAAAACAAAAGGTTTCTTCCAATCACCGTAAGGCATCCACATATCCAAGTATGAACTCTATCCAAGCTTCCTAACTCGAGTGTCACGTTAACAAACTTTTCAGAGTTTGACCCCTGTAACCTCAGATGACCTTTGACCTCCACCAAAAACAACAGGGTTCTTAGTCTCACCAGAACATATCTGCATTCAAAGTATGAAATTTATCCAAGCTTCCTGTCTCGAGATATCGTGTTAGCAAGGTTTTCAGGGTTTGAGCCCGGTGACCCCAAATGAACTTTGACCGCCACTAAAACTATAGGGTTCTTTCTCTTACCATAATGCATCTACATACTAAGTATGATATTTATTCAAGCTTCCTACCTTGAAATATCGTGTTTAACAAGGTTTTCAGGGTTTGAACCCCAGTGACCCCAAATGACTTTTGAACTCTTCCAAAAACAACAGGTTTTTCCTCTTACCATAACACACCTACATACTAAGTATGAAATTCATCCAAGCTTCATACATCAAAATATCATCTTAACAAGGTTTCAGAGTTTGAATCCCAGTGACCCCAGATGACCTTTAACCTCTACCAAACACAATAGGTTTTTCCTCTTCCCATAATGCATCTACATACTACATATTAAATTTATCCAAGCTTCCTACCTAGAGATATCGTGTTAACAAGGTTTTCAGAGCTTGACCCCAGTGACCCCAGATGACCTTTGACCCCGAAAATAATAGGGTTCTCCCTCTTAATATGGGCAACTATCTACCAAGTCTGAGAACTGTCAGTTTCCCTTCTTGAGATATCATGTTAATGAGCAAAGTGCTTTGCACATTCACACTTACAGTACATAAACACCTGCCATCATGAATCTTATCATCGAAATCAAAAATGGGAAAAGACTGACTTTTTCAATTTTAAGGTCTACTGAATGGTTCTGGTAATGGCAGAGAATCCTCTGGACTCTCCAGAAGAACCAGTATGAGAGATCCTGCTAAGACTTATATCACATCATAATGCACACAACGGGCACGTAAAAGAAATGACAACAGTGGCATTAGGTTTGAACATATCCTTCATGTAAAATGTTTCAATTTTATCAGTTGCTGTTATTCCAGTGGTGAATCCTTGGTCATAGGAGAACTGGGCAGAGCTGTATAAGTAACAAGATACTCCAATTCTTGATCCAGTCCAATACCAACAAATTTCGACATCAATTAAAGATTGACCAGATTGTAGTACAGTTTCATATTTTTATTGTTGTTACTGAAGAAGTCAAAGAAAGAAAGAAATTAACACGAACAGATTTGACTTGTTACAACAACGATTCAGCGTAGCAGGGCATTAAAAAGTAAGTCTTATGCAGAGGAATCCTCACCACCCCTTTCTTTTACTGTAAATGGCAATCATTTTTAGATAAAAAAGCAAAGACACACATGGCCTATTTCATAAGACTTTTACATGAAGCAAATCTTAAAACTAAGGTTTAACTTGATTTTGTTATACTTTGCTCCACTTTTTCTTTCTGTTCTCTGTCTTTTTCTGCTTGGTGTCAACTAGAAAATTGACGTCACACATTCTGAAATAGATTCTAGTTGACAGCTGGGTGGCCAATATAGGTAAACATGAAATGAGGATGTGACACTACTGTAAGCTTTTTATGATGGTAAAACAAGAACTGTAAAGAAGTATCTCAAATGTGACGTAAAGAGGTGATTTGGTAAATTGCTGCATAATGCTTAGTTTTCTGTGTTTGCTTTTCAATTTTGTAAATAAAATGGTAAGGGGATGTTGGTTTTCTAGTGATACCAAGGCAAGTTACAGGTTTGCATACATTTTAAAGCATCAAAAAGGATTAAAAAATTATTTTTAATTTTTGTAAAATAAATCTGGTGCAAAGGATGCAAATTTACTTCCAGAAATGTAACATCTTTTCACTCCTTAAAATTTGCATATTGTAATTATATAAGTGTAACAAAGGTTTGTGGACATGTTTGATATCAGAAACGGTTATCTGTATTCTACAGTAATACATTTACGCTGCGATTTAACAACATACTGAGACTAAGTTTGGCATTTTCTGCCACTGTCTGAAACTTTTGCAAAGTTTGACTATTCCTGAGGTAACAAGTTATTGACAGTATGTGAATATAATGCTGTAGAGGTCTCTTAATACGACTTACCAGCTAATTTTGAATTGGCTTTCAAGTTGCAACACTGACAAATTTCAATTAAATGCTATAAACCCCTCTGGACCCGTCATCATACAGCCCTTCCTACAACAAGGTTGGAAACCAAGGATCTGAGAAAAATAGTTTGCAAGTCCATTTTTCTATGTTAAATATTTACATATTTAGTTCATTTATTCATCATGTGCAAAATATTTTTATGCAATTATCATTGTCACTAGGGAGTCTTGTCTTTTTCTACATATCACTGTTATTTACATCAAAGGGAAAATTATGGCAATCCTAAATGCAGCGTATGATTTCCTACTGCAAATCAGCAGAAGTTACTGAACCAAGCCAATGCAGGTTACTATGCTGCAAGTTCATTATACTTTGATCTTACAGAATAGCACAGGGAACTATGCTGTCAGAGGAACCATTTAGTACCACTATTTTTAATACAAAAAGATATATTTGGCAACAAGATGACAATATAAGAAGGTATTTTCTAAAAAAGTTTTTTCTTCTTTTTCTTTGGCTTGTTTTGCTGTTTTTGCTTTTCTTCATCCAACTTTCGTTCCAGGGCTTCTCTCCTCATCAGCTCTGTCTCTTGCTAAAGAATAGTTAAAAAAGAGATATTGAGAATAGTGACAGTGAAATGGACAATTGTCACTCTTTGTACACGTTACTTTTCATCATTTGTAAGGACAGCAAGAACCTTGGAAATTAAGCTGCTTTTTTAGTTATAGGTTCAACAGATACTGTAGATTCAAATCATGAGACTTAATAATAATAATTTATTTTTCTATAGCACTTTGCATCAAATAAAGACCTTGAAGCACTTTAGAGTAGACAGTAAAACAAAGGCAGTAGAAAGAAACAACTTCCACCTTCTTCAACAAATTGTAACCACCAGTTTGTCACATTACCTCTAAAATTTAAAACTTGCCTTACAACATTTGAAATATAAGCATTGAATAAAACAGCCATGTGCAAATATCAAATATCTGTTTTCAACAGGCTAGATTGACCATGGACTTAGATCCCACACAAGAGGAATGAATCGACATAAAATATGTGTGTGTAAAAGGGCCATGCACCCCCCTTCCCATATCTACTTCCAATGTACCTTTTGTGCCCTTGCAAAAAATTATGAAAACTTGGATGCCCACACTGCTCAATTGGCTAGTCAAATTTTGCTATAATTTGCTCATATTTAAAATGGGTTCTCCTTGAATCCAAAAAGCTTTCAAAGTGTATGTTTGGTAATTTTCAGCTGGGATTCACAATTAATTACTGCACTGCAGTGACATTGCTCTAAAACTTAAGGCAGGCTTACCTCTTCCAGTTTCCCAGGTGAAAGTACTTTTCTTGGAGAGGAATGTCTTGATCCAGCTGGGGAAGACCCTGCCGAGTTTGCATTTGCCGTTAACAAAGATGGTGGCACTTTATTGGCCCAAGATGGGGACTGTTGTTCATTTGGGTTCACATCATCAACTGGTTGTGTGTCTGCAATACCTTCCAAGGCTGCTTCATTTTCTGGAAATGAAATCAATCAATGACGAACATATCTGAGCTATTTAGTAACAGGTGTGGGTATGAACTAGCCATACTGTAGATCATAGAATCTGTAAACTTTAGTCACGACTTTAAAGGGTTTCAGTGAGTGTAAAAAATATAACTTTCCATGGTAAAAATATCCACTAGTGAACATGGGAACACAAATATCATTTGGGCAAATGAGGGCTAACTGCTATCCTGTGGACATTTCCTCATAACCTTGGTCAAAATTGCGTACATAAAACACAATTCTAAACACTTCTAAGAAATGTAGAATATATTTTGCTCTGCTTAAGGACAAACAGTCATCACTTCAACGCATATGCTGGATGTGGGGGTATCAAAGTTCTCAATTGGTGTCTGCTCTTTGACTCACATCACAGTTTGAAAATTCAAAAGATGGAGAGTAGTTTACATTCCACAGAATGCAGGGAGAGCTCAGATTACACATAATAGCCTTATATGCTCACCAAGATATGGCCTTAAGCAATGAAATAGGTTTGTGTTTGCAAAGGGAGGAGCTTCATACAGTTATGGGAGGTGCTTCAAGTAACTTAATAAGGAGAACTTGAACTGTCTGGGACAACGAGAATAGCCCTTTGTAAAGTTTATTGGCCCTACAAATTGAGCCGTGCTTCACCTATTTATTATAGTGCCTTTTTGGCCAGTAGCCCCCATAAAAAATTGTAGACACTTGGTTTAGGTAACCAGTTCTGTGGTCTTGACCGCTGTCCCTGAGATAATGGGTTAACCATCCTAGGACAAGGTCTTCCCCTCACAGGCCAAGGAAGCAGCAACCCAGGCCAGCATACCATATATGGTATGGATATCACTGGCAATTGCAATAGGCTTTAGGCTAACCACATTAATTTATGTTGTAGCAAGTATAACCTGATATAACACCATTTGACAAACTTGCTGTTATGCAATCCATCAGCAACATTTGCAACTATTATACTGATTGTTTCAGAAATACTCCACCTTTTTTGTATGGGATTTCAGTGACATTGTGAAGTTGTATGTGTATCACAGCTGTCCAATGGTTGGACTTGAACAGGTCTCTGGTAAACTTTAGAAGGCAGAGGATACAGACTACACGTAAGTACTGGGTTATGGCTGAGGTCCAGGCTCCATCTCACAAGGTTGAAACCAAGACCATAAACATTAGCCAAAGGCCAGTCTTGACATTAGGATGAGCCTGGACCTCCTACATGCACTGCATATGAAAGAGAGTGTTATGTCATTATGAGTTTAATTCCTGAACAAAACACTTAATCTTCATAATCAAAGCAAGGGCAAGGTGCAAAGCCAAGGTCTAAATTAGGAGTCTGTCACACTTGAAGTCCTCTAGGAACAAAAGCATATGTTAACAGTAATATTTTGAACTACAAACAGAAAGCCAAAGGGCTTAATGATTCCTTGCCAGTTGGATAATGTTACTACTATGGTTTCAAGTTGAAAGGTTAGTTTTGAAGTTACTGTACTTAAAGGAAAAATACAGACACCCCATTTCGAATTAATATACCCTGATGTCCTAATTTGTGAATGGCTGATTTTAATCATGTGACAACATTTTTGTTACTAAATTGTTAACTTCATTCAGAATAACTCCTTAAGTTTACAATTTGTATTCAATATTTATGTTCAGAAACATTACAAAAGACACTTGTAAAGAACACTCAAGGAGATTTGTAAGATTCAGCTGGTATTTCAAAATAAATTTGGGGAGACTGTTTATCCCCGTTAAATAGACAAAGTTAAAATCCATTGCAAAAATGAAACAGATGTATACAGTATTATGTTCACAGTGTTCGATTTTAAGGAACTAGCAATGGTTGTCCGAAGGACTACCACATTGTAAAATTTGGTTGTCCTCCTCAAAATAAGGTAGTCCCAAGTGTAACTATTATCGCAAGTTCATGCAACCATGGAACTGATAATGCCCCATATCACCAGCCTTTCAAAGTGGCTTTCACTTTTAGACAACCCCCCCCCCCCAAAAAAAACCAAAACAGATACCTGTATCTACTGTATAAGAGTAGTGCTGTCTCGTGGCGTGCATTAGTGTACATTGTGGACATATTTAATGTTATGATGTTCGCATTGCAGGTTAATAAATTAAACAGATTGAAAGCACTGGTGTTGCAACATCAGCACTACTAATTCGTAGCTTGCACGAAGGAATTCAGCTTTTCTGTGTACAGTGCAGGCCTAGTGGCCTACTAGTGGAGTTTGTACGGGGCACATATTTTGGCTTGATAGTGCTATGCACATTTTGATAAAGTGACTGGGTGGGAAGTTGTGATGAACGTGTGTAATCACCGCACTTTGCTGCAAATCTTTTAATGCAATTTTTAAAGTTCCTTGCTTGAGCAATTCATCCGAGCTGCTAAATGTAAACATCACATCACTTTTCTCAAAAGATTTGGTTGTCCCAACGGACAACCTTACACACCTGTTTTTGCAAAATCTGGTAGTCCTGCAGAATTTCTGGTTGTCTCGGGCGACAGGACTACCCTTAAAATCGAACACTGGTTCACATGGTCATAAAAGAGCTCCTTCCTTTTAATTTTGGCAATACTTGCTAGATATATAACCCACACATGTTTTATACATGACAAATGTTTACAAGGTTTGCAAAGCATGACCTCTGGTGACATTAAATGAACTTTGACAATCACCAAAAATAATAGGGAACATGTTCACGGTATACTGTACTGCATGGGGTATCTATATGCCAGGTATGAAACTCATAAAATTTTTCCCTTCTTGAGGTATGGTGTTTACAAGGTTTTCTCAGTTTGACCTCTGGTTACCCCAAATTATCTTAGATCTCCAATTAAAACAATACCAGAGCTCCCAACATTTCTGAATTCAAAACAGGGATATGAAGATATGATAAGTGGAAATGTGCATGAAGTGCACAGCAAGCGCAAAGCCCTTAATGGGTCCAGAGGCTTACCATAGGACCCCTGGTGGGGTCCAAGGGAAATCCCCAGCAGAGGTCCAGTGGGGGGGGGGGTGCCCAGAAGTTTCACTGGCAGACTTCTCAGTGTTTTAGAAACTTCAGAAGACCCATTTGTCTGTGATGTATGAATGGGAAACACTTAGCACAATGTAGACTGGAAATGAAATACAACAGGCTTTAGGAGCCAAAAACTTTATAAAAGCCATGTTTCATGCCTTGCATGTTAAAGATGCCTTTGTAATGGCTTTCTGACTGCCACTCATGGAAGCTGGGGCACATAAGCCAACATTTTCCTCTGGGCGGGAGAAAAATACGACACAGTAGAAAGGCGGGACCAAGGGAGGATTTTCGGAAATTTTCCACCAAAAGCGGAAGGGTTGGGTGCTCTGCAATAGGGATCATCTACATGCCATTTATGAATTCCCCCAGGTAATCTATCTTGAGATATAATCAGGGATTTCACTGACCCGGGCACCCGGGTCAATGATGCACAACTTTTGATTTTGACGCACAGACACAAAACCTCTGGGACCAAACTGACGCACAGTTTTTCACCCCAAATGTGCAAATTTACTCACAAACTGCAGCACTTTCCAGTTCCCAACTTAGTTCTGTGAGACATTTTCCACCTTTCTGTATGTTCTAATAAAAATCTAATTAAAAACTATCCCTGCAACAGTACGGAGCTACCACCATTCCAACGTATACATTTACACCTAATTAACTGCACCTGCATACACTTACTAGTTACGTGATTAGACTTGACTCGGAACGAGTGCATGTGTATTGTAAAGAGATCACATCAGCATGCGTACTGTAAATGATTAGAGTGTTCTGGTACCAATACAATTTCAGCTGTAAACATAAGGCTAGGCTAGGGACAAACATACACTAGCCTAACATGATCAGTAGTAGATGTTACACAATATTAGTGATGCAAGACACACATTGCCAGTCTCTGTACACTATGTCTGCAGATATGAGGCTATGTATAACACAAAGCTCTGCTGTAATCTACATCGATGTAAATCTCAGTCATAGAGTAGTATTATAAGAACATATAATACTGCTCTATGATGTCAGTACACTACGCATTTACAGCAGTGATCAGAGCGGCATAAAAGCATGTGCTTCAGTTCTGTCTACTGTAGTTATTTCTAGAAGTGTGTCTGGTGCACGATGCATGTTTTGGCAGGAAAACTTTACACAATCCCAATACACAATCCTAAAATCCCAAACACAATCCCAATACATGGGAAGTTTTGAGTTACAGTGTATGAAATAATCTACAGTCTACACGAAGGTTCTTTTTTTTGCTCAGTTGAAATCATATTATTTATCACAGATTGATTATCATATCTTAAAAAAAAAAGATAGTGGAAAATCATCACAAATATAGAAAATAAACATAAAACAGGAATAAAGTTTGTTGCATTAAACTCAAATTTATTTTGACCCTTTCTTTTTTAGTTTTGACCCTTGTAACTTTATTTCAAAGTGTTAGTGAATCCTGAATAAAAATTATGAGTGAAAACCCTGATCATGTTTACAAGCAGTTTTCAGTGTTTACTCTATTTGACCTCTAGTGAACCAACATTACCTTTGACTTTCACCAGTTCCAACAGAATTCTTTTATTAAAAGGGAAACAATGTGTTTACAATGCACCAACAGGGCCTATAAAGAGAGCATCTATAACAGCTATCAAACCATTTAGTCTTTCCAGTAAATTCAAGCAATAGTTTTATCTCCCCAACATATTGTGCATTTCAAGTGTTACAGATGTTGCATCATTTGAAATTTTGAAAGTTTGTATTTGATAAGAAAAGAACTAGTCTCTGTTAGAACCTTATTTCTTGGAAATAAAACTACCTTTAGGCTGATTTTGGATTGAATATCATTCTACATCTACAAATCAAGGTTCTAAAGATACAAAAATTGTCTGCACCACAAATGCAACATTCCCTTTAACATGTAACACCTGTATGCCAAGTATGTGATTCATGGAAAGTTTACTTTACGGTATGTGTTTGCAAGGTTTTCACTGTTTGACCTTTGATAACCCCTAATGACTTCTGACCCTCATTGAAAGTAATAGCAACCACCTACAAAACAAGGGGGTATCCATACAAGTTTTCTAAAGGTTACCATCTTGAGATTTGGTGTTTGCATGCAGTGTTTTCAGAATTTCACCTCTGGTGACCCCAAATGACCTTTGACCACCACCAAAAACAATAGGGATAATGTGCTCAATGAGGGGTATGCACATGCCAGGTATGAGACCCCTCCTGCATGAGATACCATTTTTACAAGCAAAGAGTCACAGACACACAAACTCACTCACAAAAAGCACATGCACATGACATCACTACTGCATAAATTCCTCCAGCCTATGGCAAGAAATTAATAAAGTCTGATTCTCTAAACTCCCCTTCACTGCTTGAGTTTATGAAACAATTATTCAAATGAGAATTATAAGCAGTAAAATGAGAAGGTCTGTACAAGTCAAAGAGACTAATATCCTTAAAGAAACAAAAAGTATCTACTGTAATACTGTAGAGAAAGTTTCCCTAGGAATTGTATAAGATAATACATGAGTCAAAATACCTGAACTTCAGAAACTATTTTCAACTGCAGTAAATACCCATCAACCAATTGTGTTTGTAGTTTTATCTTGTTTTGTCACATTTAGAGCCATTCTCAATTACTATTACCGCTAACACACATGACTTCCTTTGCTTACACATCCTTCTGCCCTATACAAACTTCACAGTATGAAATTCTTCAGTATATGGTACTATGCCATGTTGTACATTGCTGCAAAATTTCACGGGCGCACATACTTTTGAAAACCAAAATTTTTAGCTCACCTGGTCTACTTAATTTGGGACGAAAATTTCTAGCTGCAGCATGATTTTGGTGGTCGCAATGCGTGTTTGCGTCCAGCTTTTTGCAGGCGTGCTTGTTGTACTTACATTAACTCTGAGCTTGCTCAAAGTTTATATGCACAAAAATTGGGTATTTACCCTGTCATGGATTCTGACTGTAAGATAGATACACTGTACAAGTTCTACTTTTTGTGTACAAGTATGCCATGCAATTCAGGCACCAGACTGACGAACAATGATACGAACACTGATGATAATAATCCAAATCCATACTAACACACATTAGGAAATAAACTTCTGTACGTCCAGGTCCTTTATTTTCTAGTGACTGTCCGTGGGCCAATTGTAGCCCACAGCATTATGGTCTGCAGAAGATTCAAGTGGTCCAATGAGACAAAAAGAAATCACACTATTCACAGTTATTAATAAAGGTCTACTTACTAAAGTTTTTTATAACATAAACACTCACATAAGACTGGTCCACACAGCAAAACAAAGAGCAAACATACATACTGAAACTCACCTGGTAACGGTCTCTTCAACCAAGCAGATGTGATCATGATTTCTTTATAGAGTGACTGACCTTCATCTTCAAAGCAGTTCTCTCCATGTTTGGCAACATTTTCTTGAAATGCCTTAAACAATTAATAGAAAAATACTAAATAAAGTTTTCTCGCTGAGCTTGAATGCATGTTTTCTTTGGAAGAGTATTTAAAGAAACAACATGATGGCCAAAATGAAAGACAGGTTTTAGAAACCAAATTTACTCAATTGTCTCTTTATGCACAATTCCTGTCCACACATATGTTCACTGAAACAAAGGGGATGACGTTAGTTATTGCCACTTTCAACATGTGAACAGTTTGACATTCCACAGTTGGAATCTTTTTGTATTTGCCTGTGCCGACCCACAGTCCAGTAGCTAAAAATAAGACTTCATCAACCAACATAAGTCTAGAAGACTGCTGCACCAAATAAAGAATACTCATGAACAACGACTGAACTTCAAGATCAAAAGCTATTTACTGCATTTACCTTTGATTGAATTCAAATGACTTTTGGTATCCACAAAAGAGCAAGTAGGTATCTGACCTAACCTTGAGTGTCCAGATATGAAGTAAAATGTTTGTCAATATTACTGTTCTATCCCACAGATGTTATATTACAAATTTTGAGTTCCATTGACCCCAATTACCTCCACTAGAAGGGATGTAGGTTGCATTCATGATAAAAATACAAGGACAATGATCAGCTTCAAAATCTGATCTGCCTACAATTTTTTTTTTTGAGATGTTGACTTGATTTGAAGTGATGTTTTAACCTCTACCAATAAGACGTGTTCCTGCAGTTGTCAATGACTATGAAATGAATTGGTTTTACATATGCAAAATGCCACTTAAATCTTTGAGCCAATTCTGTTTCACACTAAAACATTGAGATATCTTCCACCCAACTGACGGAAGCAAACATATTCTGTCTTTAGAAAAGTAAGAGATACTCAATGTGCTTAACATTTATAAACACAAATTAAAGGTCCAGACACATAGTACCCTGAAAATACTTCTGGCATTGTTACAGTTTGCACAGTACAACCTATGTATAAACCTATAACAGCAGGGTTTTTCTTGTCTTTTATTTAATTTTAATTTCCATCTTTTTATGTTTATGATAAGGGTTTTTCCATATGAAAAATGGTTCACTTTATCCCCAAGTAAAATCCTCTGACATAAATCAATACATTCAAGTTCTATTAATGTTACCAACCTTCGAAAGAACACGTTCTTGTTGAAAGCCCTTGTGGTTGAAAGGAGTTGTTTCTAAATACTCTGGAAAACAAAACAAACAAATGTGAGTGGTTTCATGCTCTTAAATAATTAACAAAAGCAAAATATCAGAGTATTGGACTTGGTTTCAATTGTGGTTGGTGTGCTGATCAAAAAGCATAAAATGTAAATTTAGTTTAAGTCCAATCAACATTCAATGAGACTAGCTGAAAGCAAATGAAGAAATGATTAGAAAATAACAGAATGCTCACTCACATTAGCACATCTCATCCACCCCTACCAGAGTCCACCATAGCTGGGAGAGGCAGTGAATGTAACAACTGCATGTCATTCACGCCATGGTCTCAACATCCAACCTAAAGGAAATTACCATCCTCCTTCCCAGTTTCAGGACCTTTTTCCTCCCTCACGGATCTCCTTTCTGTTTTTCTTTTCTCTCCCTCCCTTCCTCTTTGCAACTAGATTTTTTGTCTCTGTTTTCAAATCTTCTCTTACATTCCTCCTTTTTCTTCCTCCTTTATAATCCACTTGCTGTTTCCTTATTATCCACATTTTTCCTTTTAGTACAAAAATTTTTCCCAACACAGATACTGTCCAGTCTCTTATCCGTGGCTGCCTGCTTGATTAAACACAGCCCAGGCTAAATTTGTTATTAGACAAGATATGTGCACTTGAGAATAATGAAGCCAAAACCACAAGACTGTTTTAAACTATACGTACTATCTCCAAGCACAAAATACACCTTATGAGAAAATCAGAATATTCTGGTCATTGCAAGCTCTAAGCAAGAACATATATTAGTGATGAGTGAAATGTAAATAGCCACAGACAAGTGAGCCAAATAACCCCACTGTTCAGCACACTGAGTAGTACTTGCAGTACTGGGCAATCTTGTGGGTTAGAAGACCAAGATTCTATTCAAAGATGTTCACCTATAAATGTGCTCACTAAATATTCATACTCTCCCATTCCTCTAATGTCCTCAGTACTCTCTTCACAGCCCCAGTTTTTCAGCTGTTTAATCTTTCTTGTCCATCATATCAGTCTGTCTATACAGAAGATTTGGCTATCTACTCAACTTTTGCACCAATCATTCCTTCACATATATACTGTACCTTCTTAGAATTTTAAAGATACATGTAGGCCTGCAGTATGCTACAGTATTTTGTTCTTCTTTCAAAGCTCATTACGAGCCAATCATGTCAATGTGAGGACTAGCATAAAAAGATATCATTTAGCATTTGGTACACACAGGAATACATACTTCTTGAAACTTTGGCTCCACCTGCCTTCATGTCCTCTATTTCAGCATCTTTCCTTTTCAAAAGAGTAACAAGGGCTTTTTCTCTCTGTAAAAGTTCAGTGACCATACACAGCAGTGGAACTGTCACTTGTTCCGATAAAGTCTGAAAAAAGAGGGTTTCCATAGTTTTAAATAGCCTGTCCAGCACATCCATTTGTAAAAGTTCACTATTACATATTGCCTCATGTGCATCACACATGACAATTGATAAAAAGAATGTTGTGAATGAAATGCACCAAGACAACAGACTTATTGCAACCACCCAAGGAATCAGTACATATCCAGGCAAACACTGTAAGGTGTTACCCACAGTGATGAAAATACAATCATCTACCTGTATTTACAACATCCTTTTCTTAATGGACACCCTCCTCTCTGTATATGTTGCCATTTTCTTGACAAACATAACATACTGCAGGACTTGCATAAAAGCACTTGGCAGTCTTTTAAGACATGGTGTATACAGTATCATATTTCTTTAATTGTAAACAGCAATGAACTCTGAATAATTTGTACTTAAAACTAAAGCTACCTGTAATTCCAAACATAATTTGGGAGTAGATCTTTTATGTCTCATCCTTATATAAATGTGTTTGTTTAATATAAATCTGACACACTATTTTGAAATTCTTTTATCATTTTAACATAAATATTAAGGAATAATAAATGATACAACAGTTATGCAGTGTCTACTTTGAAGGATCTCAATTCTGGAAGTATACATCTCTCATCAAGTGGCAATAAGTAGCCCTTTAGCTTTCAAAAAAATGCAAACTGATAACAAGGAAACTACTGTATTTGCACAAGTCCACTCAATCATACATTTAAAAACACAATTCAGTCACATACTACAGCTTGTGAAATTTTAATATTTCCAGCTACTACAAGTTAAACAATGACCAATTTTTCACCACCAAATAATTCTACCAAAATATTTTCAGTTTCACAAACCTCTTCTGAGCTCTTTGATCCTTCAAACCTCCATTTGAATGGCACTCCTCCAGTCAAGTGAGATGACAGCTGAAGCCTGAGTTTATCATTGCTGTATTGTACATCAAACTGACCTTTAGTTGAGTTGTACTGAAAACATTCTTTCAGGTGTTGCAACACTTTACTCACTGGTGCTTCCACATTTGGATTATATAGCTATTAAAAGAAAGACATTATGAAATGATTTAGAGTGTTATCCAGACTATCCCAACACTGTTGATAAACAGAACTGTGCCCACTCCACAGTATTACTACAAGAGTAGACTCACAGCTACTGTATAGTGTGTGAGACACAGACAAAGTGAAGCTATATGACTGGAATCTCAGTAACCTCCCAATACTAATTTCAGCCCAAAATTTAGTAAATATAATGACTTTATCTGGTTTTGAAGTAACTTGGGAGTGAGATGTTTGGAGTGTGTTCCACTGTAAGTTTTGTTCACAGAATACACCGACAGCTGCCTATACGGATAATACGCTAAGAGTATAACCTGTCTGAAGGCATTTGAAGGGTTGTACAATTCATGCAAACTCAAAATTTTACATGTACCTCTTTTCTGGCAGCTAATTTCTGCTAAGAGAAGAGCATACAACTCAAAAATCTGTGAAACCAACAAAACTCTGAGCAATCTAGAATACAAACATACCTCTACATCCCTTTATCAGGCAAAAGCAGAATACACTGTCCAGTTTCCAGACTGACTTAGTAAACTGTTACTATGCTTAAAGGTCTGTGTTTATGTAACCAAAACAGCTGTTTAACTCAAAATTATAGGTAAAGATCCCCTTACAAAAAATCCACTGGAATGATTTGAATATCTTCTGCCCTCCAGATAGACCTCTTCAAAATTTCCCCATTTTCTGAGACTTCTCATTTGCTATGCAAATTTGTGCTGTGGAGTGACATTGCAAAGAGTCTGTGTATACTTCTTTTGTTAACCCTTTTCAACCGTCTCTTCATTACTTACCAGATAGTTTCAAGTTTGGTGTTTACTGTGGATATAATTTGCAAAAAAGTCTATAGCGACTGCCGAAATAGGGCATGCCAATATAACAACTGTCCTTGGAACTGTCCTTGGAACTGTCCTTGGAACTGTCCTTTCTCATTTGCTATGCAAAATTTGTGCTGTGGAGTGACATTGCAAAGAGTCTGTGTATACTTCTTTTGTTAACCCTTTTCAAACTGTCTCTTCATTACTTACCAGATAGTTTCACGTTTGGTGTTTACTGTGGATATAATTTGCAAAAAAGTCTATAGCGACTGCCGAAATAGGGCATGCCAATATAACAACTGTCCTTGGAATGATGGCTAAACAAAAAATGGATATCATACGACATATGTCATGAGTCCCTCTTCTCACATATAAATCTGCATAGATAATGTTCTTTATGACGTAAGTGCAAAAAGGGTAATTGTCTTGTAAAATGGTCAATTTAACTTGATGGAATTGCAACTATTTTTACTGTTTTCGTGCTTTTCGCGTCAAATAGGCACGTTTGACATTTACATGTCCACAGAACCTTAAAGCTCAATATTAAAGGCTAACTGCCATTGTCCCAACCTTACACAGCTGTACTTGAAACATCAGTCAGTTGCCATTGTGTAAACTTAGAATGTGGACTACACATTACATAAAATGACCTCATTCTTAATTCCTTGAAAGTGCATATTTATAATGAAATTATGGACCCTGGATGTTTTTGGCATCCAACAAGTCTTGTGTCCCTTTGGGGTATGTAGCTTGTTAAGTTGAGCAGAACTCCTTCAATATTCAAGAGTAACATTTGGTTTTGTCCTTTGACTCTTCGCCAGAGAGTCGGAGGGACTTTGGAAAAAGTATTCCTCAAAGAAAAGAATTTTCCATGCTGTTTTTCAAATTCAGTATGGTAAATCACTTAATATACTGTGAAGTTACAGTAGTAACTCATTCACAACCAATTTTTAAATGACTTAAAAGAATGATTACACGAATTTCTGTATCTTGATATGAAGAGGTAAATTGGGGTGACTCCCCTGAAATTTGAAATTTATACTGTTTATGTAAATTTCTGTTCTCTATAAAAAATAAGTTCAATATAGACTTATGCAGGTGAGAACTATTTTTTTCGGAAAATGATAGTGTGATATGAAGTTGCATGAATCATTCATGGCTCTTGGAATAAATCAAATTCAACCACTCTGGACAGTTAATGAAAGCTGAAATGTTCTTTATCTAAAAGTACTGTACTTCCATGTTTTGAAACTGACTATTAATTACAAATTTTAGATCTTTCACAAAAACTCAATGTTCCAGCGACTCTTTAGACCCAATGTACAAAGAGCATTAAAGGTCAGCATTTTTACTGGATGAAGCTTCAGTACCAGTTACTGTACAAACCTTTAACTTTCGTTGAACATCACTGGCATTGCTGTGTTCTGTCCACACCTGCTGACCATCAAAAATTAATACTGTGAGTGAATCTGTCAAGAAGTGGCTTTTGAACAGGTATTTCTTGCCATGAATAGTAAATGTAATCCATGGACAAGAGCCAATATCTGGTTTCCAGGTCCTTCTCCAAGCCAGTTGCTCTTCTGACCTACATACAAGTGCAGATTGTGTACAGTAAATAAAATCAAAGATGAAGAAAACAAAGTACACTTTTAAATTACGAATCTCAGTTGTAAACTCAGTTATTTCACTGACTCGGGCACCAGGGTCAATGACACACAACTTTTGATTTTGATGCACAGGCACAAAACCTCTTGGGTCAAACTGACTCACAGCTTTTCACCCCAACAATATGTAATGATATAAAATAAAGACAAAACAGGAATAAAGTTTGTTGCATTAAACTCAAATTTATTTTGACCCCTTTTGTTTTAGTTTTGACTCTTGTAAATTTATTCTCAAGGGTCAGGGACTCCTGACAAAATGATGAGTGAAACTCTGCTGAACCTACTACACAAAAAAGTTCCAGCAGAATTCTCTTACTGTAGGTACCAGCCTGGGCAGTTACTGTTTGCCAAGGCCAGAATTGGTACAATAAATAAGATGCCTTTACTCAAAGCCACAAAAAACCATAGCCTGCTGTAATATACAGTATACTGTAACAAATAAGCCACATAACCTGTAAACAGTTCCAGGTACCTACCTTTACAGTGGGACAAGTAACTGTTCATGCTTAATTTGAGAAGAACATGGGGACAGTTCATACACTACGTAAGTGGAGCACCAAGTGCTTATATAAATGATGACATCTGGCAAATCTTTCGTTTTCACCTGTGCATGGTTACCATCCTAAGGAGGGGCTGCTGAGGGGAGAGGGTGACATGTAAGGGCTGGCTTAGTGCAAAATGATGCTACCTTCAGCAAAGCTCTATGTCTTTTGAAATTGTCACTAATTTAACGGTTTTTTTCCTGTTTTTGGCTGGGATCAAGGCAAAAGCTGCTGTCTATGAGGAGGGGTAGACACCCCAACCCTTTAAGAGATTTTTGTGTATGAGGAGTGGCTTACCGCAGATGCGAAACTGTGCTACCTTTGGTAATGCTTGGTAAAGAACTGAACTGATTATATGTTTAGAATCCCCCATTATTCAGTGATTTTTTTCTATTTTTTATTGAGTGTCATTGAAGGGTATGTTGCCTAAGGGAAGGGTGACAATCAGTCCTCTGAAAAATTTGTCTTATTCTAAGGTTTTTTAGATCCAAAATGGTTACTTTTGGTGCAGCTTTGAGCTGATTATATGTTTAGAAATTCTACTTATTTGCTGTTTGTTTGGGTTGTGGCATGGCACCCCTACGAGGCTGGTTTGGTGTGAGCAGCTCCATATTAGTATCCCACTGGGAGTGCCACCATCAGTCTGGCCTAGCTGTAGCAAAGGCCTACATGTAGGAAGAAAATTTTGGTGGAAATGCCTCCCTGATGGAAGGAACTTGCAAATTTCAGACCTTGCAAGTTGCATCTAAACATTTTCAGATTTCATCCTTTAGAAGCAGAATATACTGTCCTGTAGAGTCTAAGAAGAAAGGGTAGACTGATTAAAATTAGAAGCTTAATGTGTTAAGCTTATTATTAAAGGTGGCACAATGTGAGAAATACATTACAGTAGGTCCTAAGTCTGCATATGCAGGTGTATTGAAGTTACATGTATATATGTAAGTGTTTAAAGTTCAGTGTGTCATGTAGGAGGTCATGAGGACACATCCATAGCAGGGACATGGATACCCTCTGGAAAACGTGGGGAAAAAGGAAAACTTCAATCCAATTTTCCGGTTTTTCTGGCCCTTAAGACCAAAAACAGGACAGTGAAAATTTCAACATTTCAAAATGTAGGCCAACTTTCATTTATGGTTTGGAAATGTCAGTGGGGGGGGGGGGGGGAGGGAGAAGGCAACTGCCTCTCTAACCCATCCAGCAACTACCTGTAGTTCAGGTTGGTCCCTTAAATTGTGAAGTAGGTCATCCTGTTTGTGGCATTGATCTAATTAGTGATGAAAAAAAGCTGCAATGTCATCATTTTCTCCCCTGCAGGAAACTTATTTGCAAAATGTTTAAATATCCTTGACTGGTTTTGCATGCTCAAATGTTGTGGTCAGACATACTGTACAGTGTTTAAGATTTTCTCTGGTTGATATAAGTTTGCTGCAGTTCAGTTAGTGTAACGTTTGTCAAACCATACAATATGCAGCTGCCACAAATGTTGATGCATTTTTAGTGACAACTGCTTTGCAGGATTTCACCTGACTCTACACATGGAATTTGACTGCACCATATAGGCCTGGGGATGGAATGCATAACAAATTTTCTCGTGCCATCTACTGAACCTTTTCTATGTGATGCACCCTGTATGCTGCTAACAAAGAACTTTCCACATGATTTTAAGATTGCCAGTAACATAGTTCCATGGAACATGTGTTTCTGCATAATTTGTACTTTTGTAGGACTTCCAAGATCTGCAGTTCATGCATACAGTAAAAGTGTGAAGTAAGATGTAAACCAATTACTCTCTTGCTATTCTTAAAGGATAATCTGTTCGGTGATGGTTGTAAACCATACTGTTAGCATTACGTATGTCTGTGTACTGTAGTGACTCCTTGCATGGTCATTGCATATACAGTAGTAACTCATGTTATATGTTAACTCATGTTTCAGTACATACTGAAGTAACTCACATTTCATATTTAGTCAGCTATAAACCTACTCGGTACAGACTGGTGCACAAAACTTGTTTGCTTGTTTTCACAGCTTTCTTTAGGATGATGGGAAGGAATAAAAATTCATTTATGACATTTTTATTATTCTCCTACTGGGTGTACGTATGTGCCTAAGGAGGGGGGGGGGGGTGCTTGTTTTGCAAGTTAGAACCAAGAATGTGCTAATGTAATGTTAGACTGGTTTAATGGCAACTTTACTGTACAGTTTAAATCTGGGTACAACTATAGAATACCCCGCAAAAAGAAAAGTCACAGTGATGAACAGACAATGTAACAAAATCACTTGCAGTCATAAACAGTCACTGTGACTGCAACTACAGTATACTCAAAATTGGAGGCTTAGGGGAATTCTACATTTCTCCAAAAATCTTTACCACAAAGCACACGCTGCAAAGTTACATGAATTCATAAATGGCCATTGTGGTTGTGCTTCCACTCATAACTGGAGGCTCTATGGCCCTTGACATTTTTTGAAAATTTTTTTCACAAAACAAGCATACAGATAATGACTGTGGACATTGCAAAATATACAACATAAATTCTTACTGTAAATGGCTACTGCGACAGCGGCTGCTCCTCCACTCAAAAAGGGAGGCCACTGTAGGTTGACTTTGACATTTTTCAAAACACATACAGTAGGCCTAGCTTACTGTAATTACCCCTGTAACACAAAACACATTACAGGTTAATGGGCAAAGAAGGGCTAAGGCCCCATAAGATGTCCTGAAGTTTAAACCCATTACAGTATATAAAACAATTCAAGGGGGCCCAATATAATTAGATTCTTCCACAGTCATGGAAGTACTTGTCAATGTTAACCTTAAAGTAGTGCACTGATGTGAATTTAACTACCCACTAAGGAAGACTATTCTACTCTTGCTGACAACTCTAATAGTGTCATCAGCAAACTTAGATATGAGAGAGCTATCAATATCATTGATGAAAAGTAAGAAAGGAATTGGGCCAACATAACCCTGCAGTACACCATCTTCTTTCCACAAAAAGAACTTAACATAAACAACAACTCTCTGAGATCTACCATGGAGCCACATATTTATCTTGTCATGACATCTGCTCTTGATCCTACAGTAACCTACATCTTTTACCATATGTCTACCTGGCCTAATGGAACTTTATCAAACGATTTTTGGAAATCAAGGTGAGTGACAACAAATTCATCAACACTGACACTGAAACTTATTCTCAAAAAACAATTTTGGGAGACTTAGACCATTGGTATTTGATCTGTCATTCATCAAATTCTTATGCTGAAAATAATCAAAGGCTGCTTGATAGTTTTAGGACAGTCTCTTCTAAAAGGGCTGTTGTGTTTGGGGCTTTCAATATTCCTGATATTGATTGGCATACCCTGTAGCCGTACTGTACTTCTTTAAGTGGATGGCATACAAGGGATTTCCTGGAGGTAGTGTCTGATGGTTTCTTCACTCAGCATGTAATCTTACCTACATGCAGGGTTCATTGTTTGGTCTACTGTGTTTGGCACTGATGAAAACATGTGTAACTGTTAGGCCTATGCCTATGAATGTAAATTCTGCTAGGCCTAGGCTAACGTTAGGCCTACTGTAAAATTATTAAAACAGGATCTACTGTTTAGTGACCACGACTATGTGAGTTTTGATTTTTGTTAGTCTGGTAACCATACCCCCAAATTTGCATCAAAACCATGCATCAGCTAACTGAATACTCTACAGTATACAGGCCTAGGCCTACAGAATTAACATAAACTTTATAGTAAAGTACTTAGGGCCTATTAAGTTACTGTAGGCCTAGGCCTGGGCTAAGCCTAACGTTACTCAGTAAGCACAAATCAGACTTGACAAAACAAACATAAAGTAGCCTAGCCTGACAATAACTTCCACTGAAACCTAAATATTGATCACAAGCAACACAGGTCTACAGATCTTCCACAACTCACATGTTAAATGCCGTTAAATGTCTCCTCGTCCACCAAGGAACCTGGGAATCACGATGAATCACGTTGCGATTCAAGGACACTTTCAACTGTCAGTAAGCCAATTTGTTGATACGGGTTCCACGACATAAGGGTGTATATCAGATATAGGGTTACCAGGTTACCAGACGTCCGGATTTACCGGGCATGTACAGTATGTCCACGCTTTCGGGCCAAGTCGGCCCCAAATCAACTCAACCCCAACCACCTTGGACCATGTCATGTCGGCCCCAAGTCAAGTCGGCCCCAAGTCAAGTCGGCCTCAAGTCAACTCGGCCCTAAACCACCTCGACCCCAGGCCAAGTCGGCCCCAAACTTTACTGCTGTGCTTCTCGGGAGATGCTTATTGGAAAATATTGATAATAAAAAATAATATTGGAGTAAGGTTTAAAGCTCGCGGAGGGAGCGAAAATTTTGATAGTTTGCAAAGGATTTGCTAGAATTCTGTTTGTTTGAGAAAAACTAAATTATTACAATTGATGTACATCACTTGGTCGAAAACACACCTCACCCAAGCCCTACAGACAAAATGTAAGATTCGTCATGTCGTGAAATCTCATGAGGATTTGACTTGAAGCCGATTTTTTGTCAACCAGATTCCTGCACATTAGCGTGAAGTGAAAAGGGCGAACCGTAGTGTGAGCGGTGACGAAGGGGATCTTATTTTCACAGTTATTCTGGGACCACCCCCCTACCCTCCGCGAAAAAAAAGTCCACCTCCAAACGGGACCTCTCAAAAAGGGAATTTGAGGCTCACATCACACGGGCTGCTGATGATTGTCTCCTCGACGAAGTGTTTTAGCTAAGACGTTTTCTCATTGCGACATTTACTGATACGTGGCCTGGGGAGGGATAACATAACATAACATAACAGGTTAAGGACAAAGGAGGGCCAAGGCCCCATAAGATGCCCTGAGATGCCCTGGATGTTTCCTCCCATTTTGAAAATTTTTTGGAATTTGAAAGGTGCCTAGATCGCAAATGGTGCACTATTTGAGAGAATTTCTGCCCTATTCTGGTGAGGCTGATTCTGTCAAAATTTACACCAGCGTACGTAGAATTTGCTTGTCAGATTGTTGTTTGTGCGACATTTATCGCCGTTTATGCAACATTGTCGCACAAATAGAGGCTGGCTAAAACACTGCCTCCACGAATGAGTGGGCGGACTGAATAAGATAGTCGGGAACATCCACAGGCAGTTCAGTAACGCACCTAGCTACGCCGCTGCTACCATTTCATCAAACGTGTCATTTCCGTTTCCTTATCCTTTTTATTTCCCCCTTCTCTCTCTTCCTTCTCTTCTTCCTTTTCTCTTTTCCTCCTCGCCTCTCTTTATTTCTCTTCTTTCCTCCATTTTGCTTTTTTCTTCTCCTTTCTTTTCTCTCTCTCATTTTTCTCTTCCCCTCCTACCCGGTGGGCACGTGCTCCCACAGTGCCCCCTGGCTACGCACCTGATATAAATTATACATACATACATATATATATATATATATATATATATATATATATATATATATGTAGAGTAGAAAAAGTTAAGTGGCAGTCAACTACACGCTAATGATGACTAAAAGAGCACCGTGCTTGGAAGTTTTCGGTTCTTTATTCAACCTTCTTCAGCCAAGTAAAACGAAACAAGCTAAAAGGCACTATAATATATATATATATATATATATATATATATATATAAAATAAAGAAAGGATTGCAATAATTAACATAACTGGTTGATTTTAGGAGTATAAAAGACACAAAATGTACTTCGAAATTTTCGATCCCCCTGGGACCTTCGTCAGCAAGATCTGAAGGCAAAATGAGTACAATAATTGCACAAAAAGCTGTATGTACTAACAAACAAAAGAAGGGCAGGACTAAATTGTTTGCTGGAACGTGTACTGCTTTACACCGAAAATCTCGAAATACATTTTGTATCTTTTATACTCCTAAAATCAACCAGTTATGCTAATTATTGCATTCCTTTCTTTATTTATTTTTAAATATTCTATAATTTTTACATTGGGTATTATTATGTACTAACAGTTTTTTCAAACATGGATAATTAGCCTAACTATGGGAAAACAGATAGGATCTTCGGTTAAGAAATTGTGAACATGGTTGTTCCATACAAAAGACATTCCAATTTAAATATATCTTGTATTTGACTTATCCACAGAGTTTTCAAAACTTTATGTAAAAAATGTGCTAACTAGTGATCAGGCAATATGGGTTGAATAAGAAGAACACCACAAGTTACTGCACAACCAACTATTTGAAATTAAGTGAATAAATTTCAACATTTTCTATTTCAGCAATGAAGTAAGCTATGAAAATGGGAATTGGATGAATGAAATTCAAATATTGAAATATATATTCGTGTAATTCTAGACTTTAGGTGTACTTTAAGGTACAGTAACCAATCATTCCAATCATTTGTCTCATAAACTTATCATCATTGGTCTGTCTGAAGGAGGCTCAGGAACTTTGCATCCTGTACTATTAAGTGGTCCTCCAAATGGTAATTGGATTTTAAGCCAGTTTTATGCATTTCAAAGGCTTTTATAAGTCCTTAACTCTGTTTTCAAATAATGTAACATGGCAATTGAAATGCTGATCCAAGACAAGAGCTAGGCTACGCACAGCCATTAGGATAGGGGTTTGTACCCCCTTTTGGCGCTGTACCTGGAATGCAATCTTGCAAAGTGAACGGATAATATTAAAGCTACTAAAGTATCAGATGAAAAGCCTGAGATAGATTCTGTTTTCTTCAGTATTACCAATTTTGACCGACGGGCCTTCAAAGTGAATGGGCCAATTAGATGAAGAGCCGAAAATCGAAATAGCCGATGACAGACTGGCACGCACTCCCGTTCTTTCTCTTTTTCTTTTCATTATCCGTCTTTCCTTTCACTCCCTACCTTTCCCTTTCCTTTCCCTCCTTCTTTCTTCTTTTCCTCCTCTCCTCTTTTCCACTTCTTTTCCTTTCCCTCTCCCCTATTTTGCCGACAGAACGAAAATTTGCAGACGGCGACCAAATATCGGGGTGGGGGTGGGGGGTGACACCCCCGCTCGATACGGTCCTTGCACTATGCCATTTGTAAGGGGGAGACATCATGTTTACGAAGATTTCAGTTTTAGACCTGTGGTGACCTCAAATCCCTTACTCAAAATCCATATCTGGCTTTATATCTGGAAATATCTGGTTGATTAAAGACTTTATATGGCCATATAAAGCCATATATAACTTGATTAAAACACAACCCAGATATGCATATAAAGTTTGATATGGCCATATAAAGCCAGATATAACTTGATATAATCGTGATCCAGATATGTATATAAAGTTTGATATGGCCATATAAAGCCAGATATAACTTGATAAAACTGTGATCCAGATATGTATATAAAGTTTGATATGGCCATATAAAGCCAGATATAACTTGATAAAATGGTGATCCAGATTGTATATAAAGTTTGATATGGCCATATAAAGCCAGATATAACTTGATTAAAACATAACCCAGATATGCATATTAAGTTTGATATGGCCATATAAGTCCAGATTATAACTTGATATAATCGTGATCCTGATATGTATATAAAGTTTGATATGGCCATAGAAAGCCAGATATAACTTGATAAAACCGTGATCCAGATATGTATATTAAGTTTGATATGGCCATATAAAGCCAGATATAACTTAATATAATCATGATCCAGATATGTATATAAAGTTTGATATGGCCATATAAAGCCAGATATAACTTGATAAAATGGTGATCCAGATATGTATATAAAGTTTGATATGGCCATATAAAGCCAGATATAACTTGATTAAAACATAACCCAGATATGCATATTAAGTTTGATATGGCCATATAAAGCCAGATATAACTTGATATAACCGTGATCCAGATATGTATATAAAGTTTGATATGGCCATATAAAGCCAGATATAACTTGATATAATCGTGATCCAGATATATATATAAAGTTTGATATGGCCATATAAAGCCAGATATAACTTGATAAAATTATGATCCAGATATGCATATTAAGTTTGATATGGCCATATAAAGCCAGATATAACTTGATATAACCGTGATCCAGATATGTATATAAAGTTTGATATGGCCATATAAAGCCAGATATAACTTGATAAAATGGTGATCCAGATATGCATATTAAGCTTGATATGGCCATATAAAGCCAGATATAACTTGATTAAAACATAACCCAGATATGCATATCAAGTTTGATATGGCCATATAAAGCCAGATATAACTTGATATAACCGTGATCCAGATATGTATATAAAATTTGATATGGCCATATAAAGCCAGATATAACTTGATATAATCGTGATCCAGATATGTTTATAAAGTTTGATATGGCCATATAAAGCCAGATATAACTTGATAAAATGGTGATCCAGATATGCATATTAAGTTTGATATGGCCATATAAAGCCAGATATAACTTGATATAACCGTGATCCAGATATGTATATAAAGTTTGATATGGCCATACAAAGCCAGATATAACTTGATAAAATGGTGATCCAGATATGCATATTAAGCTTGATATGGCCATATAAGGCCAGATATAACTTGATTAAAACATAACCCAGATATGCATATTAAGTTTGATATGGCCATATAAAGCCAGATATAACTTGATATAACCGTGATCCAGATATGTATATAAAGTTTGATATGGCCATATAAAGCCAGATATAACTTGATATGCTAGATATGCAAATGAGCATTTTGTTAGTTTGTTTTATTATTTATTTGATTTGATTCTTGGATTATGCTTGTTACAAACTAAGACATGTTTTGGATACAGCATCACCTTCCCAGACATTGCAGTTATTTAGTGGCTACACTTCTGTTAATACCGCAGTGTACTAAGTGAACTTAGGCAAATAATTTGCATATTTGGGCGGAACTTGTATCTAAACCTACATTTTTCATGATTTAGGAAGTTGAAAGTAAAATATGCACTACGCAGTAAACAAAATTTAGAGTCAAATACGTAATTAAGTTTAAAATAAGAAGCCCATATCACTGTGATTACATAAAATAGGAAATTTCAAGGCATTTTTCTGTTCACTGTTATGAAATAAGTTGAATTTATGTACTTAAGTCAATTTAACCTAATACTTACATTAAATTCTAATTCATGGAGCACTTAAACATTGTTTTCTGGTGTTCAAAGTCTCCATGAGGAGTGTGGACTATAAGTCCTAACTATGATTCATAACTAGAGCAGATCTGTGCCATATAAAGGCTTGATCCAGATAGAACTTTATCTGGCCATATATGGTTTTTATCCGATCTGATATAAATTCCATATCTGGTGCAGATATGGGCCAGATATAAATTTCCATATATGGGCCAGATATGGGCCATATAAAGAGTGAGCCATATAAAGTTATATAGGGGTCATATATGGCACAGATATGGGCCAGATATAAATCTCTTTATATGTGGCATATATGGATTTTCCATATATGGGCCAGAAATGGAGTAGCCATATATGGGGCATATCTGGGCCATATAAAAGTGAAACTTTACCTGGGCCATATATGGCCATATATGGCCTTTATATTATATCAAGTTATATCTGCCCAATTCTTGTACAAGCCAGATATGAATTCCATATCTGGCTCAGATATGGGCCAGATATGAAATCCCATATCTGGGCCATATATGGATTTTGAGTAAGGGATGACCTTTGATCTCCACAAAAAACAATATGATTCTTTCTCTCAGCATTACAAATCTGTAAACCATCTATCCGTCATTCGTACTTTGAGATATCGTACACCAGCCATTCACAATGTTTTCACAATCTCTACTGACATCAATGATCTTTGACCTCCACTAAAAACAATAGGGTTCTTCTACTCCCTATGACCCATCTACACTAAGTATGACAAGTGTCTGTGTTTCCTCCCTTGTAATGTCATGTTTACAGAATTTCAGTTTGTGACCCCTGGTGACCTCAAATGACTTGTGACCTCCACCAAAAACAATAGGATTTTCCTTTCAACATGACAAATCTATAAAAAGTATGAAAAGCGTCTGTCATTCCCATCTTCACATATCATGTAACAAGGTTTTCAGTTTTGACCTCTGGTGATCTCAAATGACCTGTTACCTCTACCAAAAACAATAGGGTTCTTCCTCTCAACATGACAAATCTCTATACTAAATATGAAAAGTGCCTATCATTGTTATCTTGAGATATCGTGTTTACAAGCAATTTACATGGTTTTTTGTAGTTAACCTCTGGTGACCTCAGATGAACCTTGACCACCACCAAAGACAATAAGGTTTTTTCTTTCATCATGACAAATCTATATACTAACCATGAAAAGTGTCCGTCATTGCTATCTTGAGATATCCTGTTTACAAGGTTTTTGGTTTTCGACCTCTGATGACCTCAAACGACCTTTGACCTCCACCAAAGACAATAGGGTTCTTTCTCTCAACATAAAAGCTATACACTTAATATGAAAATTGTCCGTCATTGTTATCTTAAGATATCATGTTTACAGGGTTTTTGGTTTTGACCTTTGGTGACCTCAAATGACCTTTGACCTCCAACAAAACCAATATGGTATTTCTTCTTAACATGTAAAATCTATACACTAAATATGCTATCTTGGGATATCGTGTGTACAAGCCATTTACTGTACAAGGTTTCGCAGTTTTACCTCAGATGACCTCAAATGACCTTTGACCTCCACCAAAACAAGAAGGTTTGTGCTCCTAAAATAACATATCTGTACATCAAATATGAAAAGTGTCTTTCCTTAATCCTATCTTGAGATATCATGATTACAAAGTTTTCAGCTTTGACCTCTGGCAGGGGCGGATCTAGGGTCTTTTCTGAGGGGGGGTCCAACATAAAAAGGGCACATTCATTTTTAAAAATTTTGGTTCCCATAAACGTCAGTGATTATACAATTTACGGCATATTGACAAAGAAAGGATAAGCAAAGAGACATGCAAAAACTGGAATCAAAACCTGGAATCTAAACGGTGAAAATGCAAGGCGCGCGAAGCGCGCGAAATTTTTTGGGGTAAGCCTACATTTGTAAGAATTTGTACTAATTTAAAGCTTATATAGAACAATTGTCCAGACAGTTAGGCCCTATTATTGTACTTCCCTCCTCGAGTCACTAGCCGTACCGTACGACAGACACAAGTGAACGTTAACGAGGTTTAACGAAATGCGATTCAATTTCCGACATTTACATAAATCCATGTATACATAAATACATGTATTTCTACTTGAAAAGGTGGAAAGGGATTGTACTATATTTAGCTATAAGTATAACGGAACTGAGGAAGAGTGGACAAAGCGTACCGAAAATTTTGGGTTTTATCCCAGAAATTCCCCTTATGAAAGCCAAAATAAGTAAATCGACCATGTGTGGCGGCAGAATTTCCCCAGCAGGAGGCCGGGCCATGTCAGCAACCCCAATTAGTTCCGACATTCCCTATTTCGAGGGGATGATGAGAAGGGCAAATGGAGGAGCCTCATTATCCTATGCCATTGCAGGCATATTTTGCATCATATCACTTAATACTTCAAGATCCGAGTTGCGCACTGATAGTGTTCTTTGAATCTGGATCGTGAAATTGAAAAGCGCGCGAAGCGGGGGAATATGTTTGATAGGCTAACACCTAAAACATATGACGAAACGAAAAAGAACTGTGGGCTTGTAGACCGTATCGGGTGTAACATACATTTATATCGAAACCACCTAGACTACAAGATGAAATAGCCAAACTTTGCTCCGTAAGTCGCTCACCAACTGACTCTACCGCATGACAAACACACAAGAGAACACCAACTGGGCTTTGCTACATGGGATGAAAGTTACGAACTTTACATTAACTATGTACTCTGCCTATATGTTACTTGGTAAGGTGGAAAGGACTTGTGCTATCCTGCTTTGCGGAATGGAACTATTGAAGAAAGTAGAGTGACTCAACAGCGCGCGTAGCGCGCCGAAAATTTTGGGTACTTATTAGAGAAATTATCCTCTTGAGGGCAAAAAACAGGTAAGCCGTCGGGGCGACTAGTTGTCGTCGGGGACTGCATACTTTCGACTAGGACTCCCCGACAAACCTGTAAAACTTCCCCGATAGTTGGCCAGCCTTCTCCGAAGGGGGCATGAACCTTTCCCCCACCTGGCACCACCGCTATCTCGACTGGGGGAGGGGGTTAAAATACTGTATGTTGTGTTCCCTATATAGTTGCGGCGCGACTGTCAAAAATACTCTGTCAGAACAGATGACTGAAGTCGAATGTTTGCTTTTTATTTGCGACAGCAGACCGGTCATGGGTCCCAAAGACGTCAAAAAAATTGAACCGACTAACATTGCTTTATTTGACCTGGTGGTGATTTTATATAGTATTTTTAAAATGAAACAAAAGCCGATTCGTCCATTGCGACTTCTGGTCAACTCTTGGCTGTGGACTTTTAACTAAGATTGGCTTTTTATTCCCATCACTAGGGCAACACGAATAAATGAAGAGAGTAAATCCAGACCATGAATATCATATCGTGTTCATGAGTTAGTTAGTTAGTAAGATGAGGTTTAACGTCCCAGTTTCCAACCAATTGGTTCAAGTCGAGACGACCACGGCCTTTTTTCCAGTTGTGGTTCACTGGCTTGTTTTCCCAACTCCATTGCTTATGCTGAGCACCAAGCACAAAGGCAGTAGGTTCCATTTTTTTTCAGTCTTTGGTATGACCCGGCCAGGATTTGAACCCTAGACCTTCCGGCTGCAAGTCGGGTGCTCTAACCATCGTGTTCATGAGAGGAGGGATACTAGCGGGTAGAGGGAAGGTTCCGTAGATGTAGCGTTTAGGGAGTGTGAACAGATCATTATTTTGTTAGACCAAAAGACTAGCAGTGACCTTTTGGAATCAATATTAAAACTCAGTAGTAATACTTGCATAAAGCGCTAGCTAGTGAGTATGACGTAATATCTGCGCGTTTTACTGTATTACTTTGAAAGCCCAAGCAGTGGTTCAAAGCGAAAAGTGATTAGCATGCCTGACTGTCACGCAGGCAGTGAGAATTAGAGTTAGATGAGGTTTTACGGCTCAGTTTCTAACCAACTGGTTTAAGTCGGGCCGGCCGTGGCCTTTTTTGCAGTTGTGGCTCACTGGCATGTTTTCCCTACTCCATTGCAATCAGTAAGACATACTGTAGTCACATTCTCTGTAAAACGATTGCGCTGTTCGTGTTTCAGGGCGGGCAATATAGGCTACCATAGTCAAATATATTGCTGAAAGTTTCTGCGATACATAGCTAGACTTTTACGGGTGGATTGATCGATACTGGATGGGGGTAACCAAAATCTCCTCGGAACTGGACAACTGTCATTACCTGTCAAACTGTCGTGGTTTTTTTTATTTTTGTTTATTTTTTATTTTTTTTAGGCTAGTGTGAAAAAAAAATTTGAAAAAGGGCAAATTGGGAAATTTGAGGGGGGGTCCGGACGTCGGCGACTCCCCTCTGGATCCGCCACTGCTCTGGTGACCACAAATGACCTTGACCGGATTCCATAACAAGATGATTGTGCTTAAGGGGTCGGGCAGGACTTGATGTTCTTAAGAGTGGGGTGAGAGTGATGTTCTTAAGAGTGGGGCAAATTATAGAGATGACTATCATTACAATGTATCTCTTCTGGGTGAATTTAATCCTACTGATGTATGATGTTCAGACTGTACCCCTGATTTCTTATCGATTTCACTGACAAGTTGAGTATTACCGAATAGCTGAACAACCCAAAACATCAGTATGAATGCTTCAAAAAGTATGCGCCAATTCCTGACAACGATAATGTACTTTTTGGTGCAGCTTGAAGTTTATTCAAGTTCTCTCCTTGGTATGACAAATATTCAATTTGATATTATTTTGTGTACTTTAAATAATAACGAAAAATATTATTTATGCAGTCCTTGACGTTAAAGGAATTTCTCTCATGACATACTGCATGACATAGATATTTTACTAAATCATGGAAAACACAAAATGAAACAAGCTTTCTACACCAATTGATAGGTTTTGTTTTTAGCCTGCACATGTACAATTCATGGTCGTAGATGTCTTAAACTTAAGTACGACGACATTGTGAAACTCGCAATACAAATAACTTATGTGACATATAACCCGATCTTTAATGTTTCTGATGTTGATATTGCTATTTTGTTTTGAGATAAAATCTATTTCCCTTTTGACCTGTTTTTCAAGTTCATTAGATTTAAAGGTTTCAACCTCCAAAGGTACAATAAGTACTTTCGATGACTAAAGAGTGTACACCAACATTGTTCACTATTTTAAGGCCTTAGTAATTTAGAGTAGCCTTTCGAATACCATCGAGGTCACATCATTATTCAAGTTTTGTGGCTATCGATACCTTGTAAAGGTGGTGTTATTTTGTAATCCTTTATAAGACTGTAAGCGTATTAGTGTTCACTTTGTACTTGACTCCTATAACAAACGTTTACACTTATGCAATCTTTTTTGTTGCCGAGAACAACTTCAAGAAAGCGTCTCCAGCAGTCTTTTCGTAATCAGGTTCTCATTGACAATGAATCTGAATTAAATTGCTAAGCGGTTTTCTGCTTGCACCTTCAGTATTTTTAGGGAAAAGTTAAACATCAAAACATCGAAAATTTTCACAGTCTATATTCGCAAGTTTTCTGCTGAAGATTGAGTCAACTTAAATCTTTACAAATTTTACATATTTGCTACACAAAACTAGCGTTTTATCACATGCAATTAATACAAGAAATTCACATTGAAATATACTGCACTTTTTTAAAAGTTATAAGTAGATAAGTGTTATAAGCAGTGCGTAAGGATTTAAAGAAAGAAAATCATTTGAAAGAAAGAACAAGAAATATAAAGATGATGTCTGTCATTTGAACATCTGAATAAGGTGCTGCCAGGACAGATTCAATGAGGGCTCGTGAATCATACAACGTATACAAGAACGTATTCAATCACGCATCTCTTTTTAGTAAGCAGGACGATGACAAACATTGCAGAATTAAGGAATAAGTTTAAGAAGCTATAGCGTAGGGAACCGCTAACCCTCAGGAGTCATTGCAAAATTTCATATACCAGGGTCGGACCTGTGGGGACAAGGAGGACAGTTCCCCCCCCCCCTTAAGAGATTTCCAATGTGAAATAGCCTACTTGAAGAAATAATGAAAACGATAAAAACTCCATTATTCTGATTATGTTTTAACGCCCTCAAAACCTGGGAAATCGGATATGAAGGTTCCCTTTCCCTAAAATTATCCCTCGGATTTCCGCGGACCCAGCTGCAGACGGACCCAGTTCGGGTTTCTCGCACCGACGAATGAGTCTCCATCCTCGCGCATGATTCTACAACGTTAACATAGCTGAAATACATATCGATCTTAAGTATTGTTTCCCACGGGGTGCAACAGCATGCTTTTATAAAAATAGCCTATGATTGCCTTGCTTAAATCAACGAGCTTTTACAATACTATCCTCTTTTAACTACAAAGTGATATTAGTACATACATTTGTCAAGTTTAACTTTATTTCTTCTTGAATCCAAATGTTTAGAACTTTGCTAGTCCAGAAAGTGTCGTTTTCGCCAACCTGAGAAGCACTGTTAACAACCAGAAATCCCATAGGCTTAATGCTTCCTTGCTGAGAGGGGGTGATTTGTTGCACTGAATTCATTCAGCAAAACAAATTTACACTTCTTGACTACATCATTTTTTACGATGTTTTCACAGCTTGACCTCTGCTGACCTCATATGGCCTTTGAACCCCACGGAAAAGTAAGTAACAAAAAAGATAGTTTCTTCGGGGAGATTCGTACCCCGGACAGTCCGCGTGAGAAACCGAGCTCTTATCCACTACGCCATCGGTGAACCTCGTTCAGCGTGAGGTATTTTTAATTATTTTATAGACTCAGCATCTTTTTCACGTATTCATAATTAGGTAATTTGAACAAGTATTATTACTGTAACAGTTATGCTTGTGAAAAAATAAATGTTGTTCTTTATAACTTTATCTTTGGAATGGTAGAAAATTCAGGCCTAACTAGTCGCGTTAGTCACAAAAGGCCAGACTCAATTTGCAGGCACCCCCACTGTCTATTTAGTTTAAGAGTTTTTCTTAGTTTCACGTCTGATGACCTCATACGACCTTTGACGTCCAACAAATCCAAAGGGTTCCATCAAACATCTTGATACCAATGTGAAAAGGATCCATCATCTTTGTCTCGAAATATCGCGTTTTTTCAAGATTTTCGGTTTTTGACCTCTGATGACCTCAAATGACCTCTGACCTCCACTGAAAACAATAGGGTTCTTCCTTTTAATATGATAAAGTTATATACCAATTATGAAGATTGTCCATCATTGCTATCTTGAGATAACGTGTTTACAAGCCTTTTTAAGAATTTCGTATTTTCACCTCCGGTGACTTCAGATAACCTCTGACCTTTCCAAAGTCAATAGGGTTCATCTTTTGACAATAACGCATCCACATGCCAAGTATGGAAAGCATCCATGCTTGCCACCTTGAGATATCGTGTTTACAAACTTTTTGGTTTTTAACCTCTGGTGACCTCACATGACCTTTGACCTCTACCGAAACAATAGGGATCTTTCTCTTAATATTACAATTCTATATCTCAACAAGTATGAAAATTATCCATTATTGCTAAGCCAAGCCAAGCGTCACAAACACACACATACAAACATAAAATCTGCGTGATCGCATAGATTCATTTTGCTTTCAGTAAGGAATCAAAAAGTAGACCTATACGCTACGAACCAACTGATGGTGGCCTTCTAAGTAGCGCACTAAGAGGGAAAACATCCCCACCAAGTCTTCGGCTGTGGCATTGCATCGTGCCATGCCACACAACAAACCTTAATAATAAGGCTTTTCAAAGCACACAATCAATCCAAAGCTTTGTCAAAGATAGCAATTTAGTATCCAAGCAACCTTGCTAAGGCAAAATTTCTCAAAGGGAGGGGCCTTTCACAGCACCTTCTTCTTTCTACCCTGTCAAAAAAATTAGGCACTAAAAGTGAGAAGTTGTAAACATGTAACCAGCTTTTTCGAAATAAAACCATTTTGTTTCTTAGCCACCTTACATACACAAAAATATCTAAAAGGGTAGGTGTATCACTTCAGCTGTTATACACCCCATTTTCCTATAGAAAACAGGCATATAATGATCTTTCTAAGCATGTAGTCAGTTCTGCTTTTGACTGCCCTCCGAAAGGGCCCAGAGTTGGAGGTCCCGAATAGGCTGCAAACGTACCCGGACTCGGGGCCAATTCTACACGAGTAGTCCACAAAATGAAAGTTACCTAAATGTTATGCAACTTTCATTGTTATTGTATACAGTTTAATGCAGGAGTGGCCACACAGAGTCACACTAAATAACCTGGTGGGTCAGACTATTAGACTCTTAAAATGACCTTTAAATTATAGGTACCTGAAACAATATTGTACAATATGCTACATTGTTAAATGACCAGACTCGGAAAGTGGTCTTGAATGGCCTAGGAATACGTAGTGGACTCGGAATTTGCTCCGAATCTGGTTTGGCGGACGTCGACACAGCCGTGGATTCATGGTCATTGATAACTGCCCTGTTCCAAAATTACTGGGTGGCACGCTGCATTAGGCCTATATAATGCAAAATTCCGTATAAAATGATTTTTGTATACGTAAAGGAGGCCTGTATATGTTGACACACTTTTTAAGATTTGTTTGTAAATAATTTTTCGAGATCCATTTTTAACTAAACACAGCTGTGGGTATGCGGAAAGTTGTAAAGCCTTATGTTTCTCAGAGACAACAACGAATATGGTCAAAGCAAAGAAGTGGAATATTTCATTTTTAAGTCCCAACACGTATACTACTAACATTTGACCTAATAGTCTCTTTTCAAAGGCATTAAATTTGAAAACATTTTGTCTGAGCACTTCTCTAGTGCAATAACCCACAAGTATAAAGTGTGCAAAATACAGGTACATACACTTTCGTTCAGCTTCATGCGCCCAGTGCGAGCAGGGTCAAGGTGTCAGGAAAGAGACACAACCAAATCTGTCAGAGGATACGTACTCGAAAATGATGTAATCCCTTTCAACTGTCAACATCTGATAGACAGGTATCTTTGTTCCGATAGTCCATCCATTATTGACCAAACCCTCTTGCTGGTGATCTGCTCCTTTCATATTCAAGTAATGCTGAAACAAAGACCATTGATCATGCCTTGATGTGAGGATAGTTACCGACAATGGCCAGGCGCAAATGAAGATTTTCAGTCAAACCAGTTATCAAAATTTCATTGACAGGTATCTTTGATACTATTGTTTAGCCACTGGTGACTAAACCCTCTTGCTGGTGATCTGTTCCTTTAATATCCAAGTAATGCTGAAACAAAGGTCACTTTTAAAATATGCCTTGATGCGAGCTTAGATGTCACAATGGCCAAATATTAATCAAGATTTTCATTCAAACAACTGTCAATTAATGTGCTGCTAAATATTACCCTAAATTTGTCAACTTTCCTCATAACTAAGGAACATACTCGAGAAATTCATCAATGACGTTAACTGAAATAAGATTTATCGTGACAACTAAAGACAAAAGTTTTAAATGTTACATTTTCGTATGGCCACTGGCAATGATAACTTAAGTTAACCAGGAAGGATAGAGTGGCTCTTACTGCCATTGTGACAACAGGTCACACTGATCCTAGTTTATTTTGGTATTGGGGTAAACATTTTGAAGAAAATTACCATGGGAAACGAATATTGTTTCACAGAGGCTGTAATGTTGGTTCTCCTTCGTAACACACCGGCTCCCTAATTAAGACGTACCTAACGTATGTTTTTATTCATATAAGCTGTTGCAGACCAGGTCATTTGAAACAACTTCCACTCTAGAATGCTTAGCTAGGGTTAACCACGTATGCTCTAGTAGATGTTGGGGAAAAGTTTGGTGACTAGCTGAGAATTTAGTTACCATGATCGAAAAAGGTGTATGTACATTACTTACAATGGCTTTTTTGATGAGTTAAAGGGTACCTACCCGGTTTGCTCTACTAACTAACATGTCGGATCCCAGAAAAGCAAGTGCGCTCAATGGCAACATTGATGTAGGGAAGATCTCCCCATTCTCCCACCCCCTTCGCCCACTTTCTCGGTAACTCTTGCCGGATACGGCTTCAGGATAGCCCAACTTGCAGTGGCGGGCACACTGCACTTTATTGGTACCCATACATAATGATACTTTGTAACTAACTTACTACTTATATTCATTTTAAGAAGTCAGGAAATGCATCTAACAGTGATCGATTTCAAAAAATTTTCCCAGACCCTCCGTGTCTTGACCAGTCTTACTTGTACACGACTATCAGCCTAACTGACAAGCCTATTCCGAAATTTTATGATCGCATTTCAAAGCACCGGAGATGTTCAAAAAATGATGTTTGCTTGTGCATTTATCTTAATTACTAGGTGCCAGGAAATACCATTAAGTACGGTAGTGTCTAATTTCAAATTTTCCCAAGCCCCAACCCCCTCCATCGAGGCCTCGTTTATTTGACGCAGGAAGATTCGAACTTTGACCTCACGGAGTTATCCCCCTTTTTGTAAATTCCTGGATCCACCCCTGTAATTGAAAGCTTTCTAGCAAAATACTTTTTACATTTATCTAAACACAAAATATAAATTCAATCAGTATTTGGTCAACAAACTCAAAAACTTTTGACGACTTCTTTGGAATATGCAATTCAGGATAAAGCTGTGAAATTGTTGGAGCGATTTAAAGTATTTGGTATAGAGCTTATGCACGTGACGTCACCGCGTTTCAATTTAGCTTACTGGATGGAACTGCCATACGTAGTAGGTGTGTTAAAGATACGCGCTCACGACAGCACCTTAGTAACAATTGTTGCACAATGTACGCCTGGATGGAAAAATAGAGAAACGTGACGTAGGTGCATAAGCTCTATTGGGCACTTTAGAGAAATTAGCCTAACTTTAGAGGTCCTACTTGGTGTCTTGAATTAAACGTTTTCAGTATTCTTCATTATTCTACTTCGTTATTCTTATGTCATTGTGCTTTAAAGGATATAGCATACGTGCAAGGTCCTTAAAGAGTAATCGGGCTACCCTTTAGAGGTGAATGGGATCATCTACATCTGGTTAATTATCATGCTGAGTTGACTCCGCTAAAAAGATTTTTTTCAAACCCCACCACTTTATTGTCTGAGTTGAGTGCATCATGTTACCAAGGCCAATAAGACCGTTGCAAATTCAAGGAGCCCCGAAAGTACATTTATGTGAAAGGCGTTTATGTCAATTAATTGCATCTTCAAGGCCACTGCCTCACTTGAGCTTGGCGTCCATAGAGTAACAAGAAAAGCACCAGCTGACCATTATTAGGTAGGCCAATAGGCCATTTCATCGTAATGGGATTTTGTTAGAAAGTCTTAATATCCAGATGTTGCACATCGAGAGTTACTTAGTACTGAAGTAACGTTTCCACCGAAGTCTGAATTTCCTAAATCGGACAACAAAAATCTTGGATAATTTGGAATGTTTGATGTGGACAACAAGCGTCATCAGGACCTCTCCTGAAAAGAAAAAAAAAAGAAAAACACCTGCAATGTTACATATTTATCTGTTTTCAAAGCAAAATACTCCTCATCCAAAAAGGACACCAAGGAATACAATAACCTAAAACGGTCAAAGCAGGGCCCTTTTCAAACAAATCCTAATCATGCGTCTCGAGTTAATATGGTCTCTGGTGCATATTGAAGCTGGTTTTCAAAGTCCAGTAGAAAAATTCTCCCGTAGCCTAGAGGGGCGGTCACACCGGAACCATGCGCAGGGCGGCACTGGACCGCCCTGAGCTGCGTTTAACATTGTAACGCTGGCAGGGTGGCCACACCGAACGCTGTGCAGCCCCGGAATTTCTTAATATTGACGAAGAAACATGTTCAACCTCGTTGACGAGGACGAAGTATTGATTCTTGGCAAGCTACATGGCCGTAGCAAGCGCAGAAGAAAGAGTCGGCGGTGCCGGGTATTATGAGCATACCAGACTATGGGGTGCAACAGCACTTTTACCCGTTGGTTTGATGAATGTTATTCCAAAAATAGCATATCTTTGGTCCCGAAGTAGCTCCTTCATCTTGTACGCCTATGTTGAGTACATCCCATTAACAAATCCAGAAAACAAGTAGTCGACCTGAGTTGCAAGTTATATCAAGATGTGATGCGCTTTACAGAATACTTGAGGATGAGCCCAATAGAGTTTGAGTATTTAATAACGATAGTGACTCCTAAACATGACCGAGGAAAACCACATAAAATACAGACTAAGAAGCTATCACCGTTCCGGAATGATTGACAATAATGTTTGCGGTACCTTAAGGAGCTATGTAACAAATTGACCTTCGGTGGAGCTCGATTGACTTCCGTAAGAACGTACTAAAATGTTAGTGAAATCCTCCCCTGTTTTCAAAGAGCAGCGCGGCGCAGAACAGCTTGACAGGACGCAGCATCCTGTCTGGCCATCTTAAACTTAACCCATGTATTTAACTTTTTATAAGCGCGGCAAAGGGCTGCAAATCGCAGCTCAAGGTGGTGTCAGAACAAACATATAGCATATTCAATTGAATGTAAACAAAGTAGTTGCTCTCCGTGAATTTTACAATTTAGCGAGAAAAACATTCTCACGTGATTCTCAAGAGCCATTTATGAAAAAGGATACCCTGGTATACTAATCCAAATTGGGGTGACTGTATTTTCCCTATTAAGAGAGTCTCTCTCTAAGCATAATTTGTGTCGATCAACTGTCTATTTTTACGTTTTGTGTAATTTTCTTACTTCCTATGAACTGTAATAATTTTAGAGATATCTGTGCCACGTTTTACACGATCATTATAATGTGGACTCATCCTAACTGTCTTCTAGTAAATCATAGTGGCTTAAATGCCAAGTAGCTAGTGACATTTCCTATAAGTAATCTGTAAAAGAATCATTCAGGGGTGATGCTATAGGCGTGTAGCAGGATGCATGCCACCCAGTCGGGGAGGGCTGGCCCCTGTTAAGAATCTTTCTAGCTTCATCGGAGAGGTTTAGTAGATACCGGTATGTTAAAGCAGGGAAGTGATATTAGATGGAGATCCATCAAAAACATTAATTTATGCTAATCCAATAAGATTGACCCCAGAGCGGAGACTTAATCCTTTAATTGGGGATTATTGAACTAAAGTGCATTGAATTCCTTTGTCTTTCCTTTGTCTAATATCTAAGCGACCTCATTCATACCCTACAGCGACCCCAACAGAAGGATTTTTTGGAAAAATCCTTTAATGTCTAACTAGTTGCCGACAGTCAAGTACGAAAAACTGTTCTGACATTCAAAACGACTGTTTATTGCCAAGGAACCTTCTGATGCTAGCAATTAACCAATGCTTATGATTTATGCAAACGAGCAAAAGAACTATGAGGCTAAACTTTGCTGTCGAATTTTGACTGATTTCCGCATTCCCTCGCATGACTTAAAAGGCACACTTACATTGAGCGAGTTAAAGGGGACTAGACAAGTATGTTATAAATAGTGTAGAAACACGTCGAAACCCTCAATTAATTTACATCTTAAGCGACTAGCAATGTTAAGGCAAGGGGCAGATTTCCTGATCTACTCTTCGAGATGTAGCAGACGACGTGCCCTAATTGCACTTAGTTCGTAACACCACTTAATCCTAGTGAATCATCAAGAACAACATACAAAAGAGATTATCGTCGGCAACTAGTAGGGTTCAAAGAAAGAGTTTTCGAAGGATCTCCATCTAATATCACCTCCCTGGTTAAAGTATGTTATCAACGACGGCAACCAGTCTCTCCGACATCTTAGCCTATTTGCTTTTACTCTATTGCTCCAAAAAAGGACAAATTTTCAATAAAAGCACCCGATTTCATGTTTTCTTCAACATCCCAATGACGGAGATGAAACCATAAGTCCATGACCTGAAATGTAACAAAAGTGTAAATTTACCAACCTACAATTATGACCAGTACCAAAATATTCAATAGAATCAGGATAACTGATATGGACTCCTCATAATCGTCTTCCTGTACATCATTAGCAGCTACCAGAACGTTGATGAAAATCACCGTTAGAGAAAACATCTGAAAAAAACAAAAATTAGTACAATAGAAAACATTTGACTTGCTTATAAGGTCGTGTACTGTATTATCCTCAATCAATTCCTGCCAGCTAATTTTCTCTAAGTTTCTGTTTTTAAGACGACAATCAAAGGATGCCGGAGCACTTTAGAGATCAGATTCAGAGCACTCAAGGCTACTCACTCTTACCTACACCTATAATGTTAAAAGCATGTTCTGGTGACCAAATTTGATGTTTTCAAAAAAAGCAGAAACATTTTATGTGTTAGGCAGTGAAAACCCCATCTCAATAGCATCTTGCATTTGGAAGATGCAAATTTTGAAGAAATGCTACATTTTCAGCTTCTGCAGTGCATGATGGGATATCTGTGATGTCATCTGGGCAAATTGATTTGATGTAGCTGTTGTATTGCTTTATAATTTTGATATCACTTTGTTGAATATTTCATAACTTTATTTGCTGTACTATAAGTAAGGAACAGTTTTACACACTATCTACACGGATAAACATCTAAACATTCCAACGGTATCAAATTTTAAGGACAAATAAGGTATCCCATTATAAAGAATAACAAAAGGAATCTGAGGCAATTTGCCCACTTGGGATTACATTCTGTGACCTTGAGAAAACTTGGCGGTATTTCTTATTAAAAGGAACCAATCTTTAGGAAGAGATAACTTGAGTTAGGAATAGAGTTTTGATATGGAGTTTAGATAACATGTAATGAAATTTTTTTATCTTTCATATAAGACCCCTACAAAATGCCACCGGACAATACCTTTAACGTTTGCTCAAATTATATAGATCCATTCATCAAACAAACAACCAAACGAAGGAAAGGACTGATTTCAGGGCAAAGATAAATACCTTGCAGCTGATAAGATTCCAAGGAACAGGTAATAAAACATGGAGAAGATATCTACACACAAAGTTTATTTTTACATTTCTTCTATTAAGCGTGATATGATACTTAACTTCACTCGATATAGAAATGAAAACTACACTAAATCTATGCAATGTAAACCACGTCAAAGATTAAAATCACAAAAAAATTCAAAACTATTATTCATTAATATTATTTATTACCTAGAGCACCTCATAGAGTTGATATTTTTCGGTATAAACAACAATTGGCAGTTTGGAAACACAACTTCTCTAAGAGAAACTGCTTCATGTAGCATATGCTTACCTGGAGCCTTTGTTCATTTGATTCCTTCATCGGTCGATACCACGCGTGGAGCAGCAAGAACAAAACTGAGATACAGGTTGTCATAAGTACAGTCAGTCGATCCTCCCATCCGCACAGTGTTATTAGCAATGTTTGAGTCACCTTTCTGGACAATTCAATAATCTCCCAAAACCAGTATTTCTCTTTATAGTTTTCACAGAGGAAGCTCAGCCACAATGGAGCAGGTTGAGATCTACTATTTGCATCATTTATGACCAAAGGAGTGAGTTCATCATCATGGTTTCCCTCTTCCTGGGAGAAGGAGTTCTGTTGATCTATTCTGCTGGTGGAAGGCTTGGATGTGCGAGGAACATAAAGCCACAGCATGTATAGCAAAACGGCAGGGAACATGACAACGTAAACGCCAGTAAATATATAAGCACATGTTTGATAAACAGCCAAGTCTTCACAATCAAAGTCATAGTTAGCACGAAGTCGGGTAACATTGTAAATTTTGTCCTTGTCCAGGTAAAATGTTTTGCAAGCACGTGGGTATAGCTCGAAAATGACAGAGCAAATTGGTGGATAAAATAAAAATAGCAGAACAATGACGCATGTAATAAGTCGCGTGCGAAGGTTCTTCAAATTTGACTGATAGAATTGTGTTGCAGAATAAAAGAACCGTTTGCATTTTAGGTATAACTTCCTTGTTTGGTAAATACATAACGGTATGGTGATAATGACAACGGGGCATGAAACGCCAATAATAAACTCAATTTTTGGATTAATGACGAGCATCTCACTAATGCATCGTGGTCGAACAAAGATTCTTAAAATGTTTAGTTCTAAGGAAGAAATGAAAGTTCCAATAATCACTAAAGGTCCTTTCCACGAAATATCATGTACTGATGCAAATATTTCTCCAACAACCTGATAAAATCCCAGGAGGATTTTGACTCTCGAGATAACTACATCCAAAAAGGATCGCGACTGACGATCACGCTTTGCGTCCCTTTTCAATTGCCACGAGAATAGGAAACATATAAAAACACAGACACTAACAAAAGCCCCAATTTCTAATATCAAAGAAGATTTTTCAGGGCACTTAATACATGTATTCAAAACCGAATAATACCCAGGGAGGCAACGGGTACATAGCCAGCCCGTGTAGCCCTCTGCACATTGTCCCTGAATTTCGCCATTGGTGTTAGGACAACTCTGTGTACGCGGACATCTGAATGTGCTGGGGATTTCACTCGTGTAGTTTGTGTATAAGCTTATATTTTTACTTTCATCTTTCAAATTTGAAACAAATAGTCTGTAACTGGTGATATTAGCAGAAGAAAAATTCCAGTACCAGAAATAACCATATGCAAGCAACCTGAAGTCATTCGTACAATCGAGGCCTTTGTCTATTAAGCAAACAAAGCAAGGTCCGTATCGGTCAGTTCGTGCATAGCCAACTTTACAGCGACAAGCCCTGAAACCTGCTTGGATAGATTGGTTGGTTCCCTCAGGACAAACTTCACAGTCCCTTATCGATGTGCCGTGACCACTCTTTACGTACGTTCCAACGTTACATTCTTTGCATGCCATGCCTCCTGGGGTATTTGCCGATTTCCCCAACTCGTCTTGGTAAAATCCACCTAAAATGTTTAGAGTAAGACTATATATATATGTATATATATATAAATATATATATATATATTTATATATGGATGGATGGATGGATGGATGGATGGATGGATGGATGGATGGATGGATGGATGGATGGATGGATGGATGGATGGATGGATGGATGGATGGATGGATAGATAGATAGATAGATAGATAGATAGATAGATAGATAGATAGATAGATAGATAGATAGATAATATATACATAAAATGTTTAGAGTAAGGCTACATATATGGGTGATTCCGTAAATAAGGGAGTCAACTTGTGACATTTGGGTAAAATTTTCAGTTCCATAATTAAAGGGCTAACTAAAAATTTTACCTTTTCATATTATTTTTGGGTACAGAAAAAGTGCAAATCATTTCAAAAGTTTGAAAACAGTTATTCCTAACAATAGTTACGGTTCAAAATATGCTCATTTTTCCCGGTGTAAACGGGACACCAACAACAGATTTTCTATATAATACTGAAAACATTATTTAAGTCCTTTTAAAATGGATGATCAATGTTGTAGATGGTATGCTTTTGATCTTCTATGGAATGGAAATGCATAAAATGAGGAGACTGGGCTGAGCTTGTGGAAAACGTACCCCTTAAAAGCGGGACACCGTTTGGTGTCCCGCGCTGTCCCGTTTACTAAGTGAAACTTTCTCCTCAAAACTTAACTATGCACAGCTTTGTTAATTGGGCAAACTTTGCATTTTTAAATAGTGACTATATGGTACATGGAAATACATAAAGATACTTTTAAATATTTCAAGTAAAATTGTAGTAAAATGACAAATTTATATTTGCAGAGGGACACTATAAATTTACACGTAGTTTTACAGGGGGAATCTGTACTCTTTTCACAGTGCTATTACATTTTGCACAAGCAGAATTAGTACAGATGCATATATTCCAAAGTACTACTCAGATGCTTCCTAAAGATACATCTTAAAACCTATTCATGATTTAGGGTTTATACAGCCCATTGTAATAAGGAAAAACGCTTTACTAAATTTGTAAATGTCACGGCCCTTGGTGTCCCATTTACACAGGGAAAAAATCAGTTTTTGGCACATAATATCATAATGAGTTATTGATATGTTTAGTACATTTAGAATATGTAAGGTACCACTAAAGCTTGTGACTGAGACCATCTCCCTCTACGTAAATGCTTCTATGCACTGCCAATTTGAAGGTGAAATATATCACAATGTAAAGTGGGACACCAAATCTACTGACTCCCTTATTTATGGAATCACCCTACATATATATATTTATACACATCTAGTCTCCTTAATATACAATTTATTATTACATAGCCTATGTATATATATACATATATATATATATATAGGTAAAAATAAAGTAGTAAATAGTGCTAAAAGTTTGTGAAAAATTCCACGACGTTTCGGGTTTAAACCCTTCATCAGGTGGCAAAAATGCAACTGATCGTTGACACGGCCAAACGTACAATTTAAAAAATACACTATAAAATTGGGCACGGTAAACCTCGGCTAGGAAAACAGACAGTGTTAAGTGGTTACCAAAAGTCAAAAAATGCAGGAATTGCTGCGTTATAACAGTTCAAGTCTAACGTTCAGACCATGTGGGGACAGGGTTCCAAGTTTCATGATTAGGCGGTTTTCGGCAGCTAGGCGGTCATGATCGGAACCTCGACACGAGATGGCCGCCGAAACCATCAAGTCACGGATCGAGCATGTTGACGGGGGATTGAAGTGGGCGGCTACCGGAAACCCTGGGAGGTTCTGTTTGATTGACCTCAGGTGCTCGGTGACTCGGTCAGCAAGACGACGTTTTGTTTCTCCCACGTACAGCATATTACAGCGTTTACAAACGAGAACGTAAACAACATTGGCTGAAGTACAGGTAAAATGCTGATGAACGTTAAACCGGTTGTTGTTGGGACCTACAATGGAAAGGTTTTTGTCATAACTGACCACCAGGCAAGTATTGCATCTCCCTCGGTTGCAAGGAAAAGTTCCTGGGGTGTCAGGCACTACTGCATACAAGGAATTGATAGAGCCGCTGCCCTTGCCCCCAAAACTGACCATACACTCACCAGACGTATCCCGTTGGTCCTATCCTTTCACCCATCTGTAACCCCCATTGTACGTGCCATTTACAGGAATGTAGAGACCCTCCGTCATGACCCATCCACCCGTGACCATTTCCCTGATCCCCCCATCATGGCATTCAGAATTGAAAAGAACATATCTAAGCACTTGGTCCGTGCCTCTCAACCTCAAGCAGTAGTGCCTGACACCCCAGGAACTTTTCCTTGCAACCGTGGGAGATGCAATACTTGCCCGGTGGTCAGTTATGACAAAAACCTTTCCATTGTAGGTCCCAACAACAACCGGTTTAACGTTCATCAGCATTTTACCTGTACTTCAGCCAATGTTGTTTACGTTCTCGTATGTAAACGCTGTAATATACTGTACGTGGGAGAAACAAAACGTCGTCTTGCTGACCGAGTCACCGAGCACCTGAGATCAATCAAACAGAACCTCCCAGGGTTCCCGGTAGCCACCCACTTCAATCCCCCGTCAACATGCTCGATCCGTGACTTGATGGTTTCAGCGGCCATCTCGTGTCGAGGTTCCGATCATGACCGCCTAGCTGCCGAAAACCGCCTAATCATGAAACTTGGAACCCTGTCCCCACATGGTCTGAACGTTAGACTTGAACTGTTATAACGCAGCAATTCCTGCATTTTTTGACTTTTGGTAACCACTTAACACTGTCTGTTTTCCTAGCCGAGGTTTACCGTGCCCAATTTTATTGTGTATTTTTTAAATTGTACGTTTGGCCGTGTCAACGATCAGTTGCATTTTTGCCGACTGATGAAGGGTTTAAACCCGAAACGTCGTGGAATTTTTCACAAACTTTTAGCACTATTTACTACTTTATTTTTACCTACCTACTTCATAAGTGCTATACAGTACTTTGACCTTATATGTGTGTATATATATATATATATATATATATATATATATATATATAAATATATATATATATATATATATATATATATATATATATATATATATATATATATATAAAGTTAGAGAGACGTAGTGACTTTATATGAATGAGTAGGACCAACGCTATAAATTAAATAGTCGAACATAGACCTTAGGCCATTTCTCCTCTAGCATAGGCACTTGCCTTACACTGAAAGAGGATTTTTAATATAAGATTGAAAATCCTAGAAGGATTCGAACCAGCGACCTCCCGCACACAAGGCGTATGCTCTAACCACTGAGCCATTGAGGCCTACGTGGAAGAACTGAGCTCAAGTACTGTCGAGTCAAGCTTTCCATTGTTATGTCAAAGGAACGTTTCCCATGTAGAACTGAGTAGAGAGTAGAGAAACGTAATTTATATTAACTCAGAGTGAACTATCGTAGAGTAGAGGTTTTAGCTTCTACGCCGATTTAATTATCGTATGTCAGCTATTTGGTCGTAAAATGGAGGACTTTGTTTAGTCCTGTTATTTGGACTTTTACTTGCACACGCACACACACACACGCATACACATATATATATATATATATATATATACATTTATACATATATACATATATTTATACATGTATATATATGCTGGCTTTAGACTACGAAACCTGCATAGTATGGAGCCAGCTCCTTAGATATCGGTGCATCTATTTTAGTCATTAACTTTTTTCTAAATAAGGCTGTAGAACTCCCAGATCTCTTTCTCGAAAGGGGATATCCGTGCCGCCTATTGTGTGACCAATTCGAACAGGTTATGACCTCACAAAGACAAAAATCCAACTTGCTTTCGTACCGCAACAAAAGAACATCACACAGATTATCCCCTGTAGTAACCTGCCATCCCTCTCTCCTCTCCCATTTCCAAGATATCAAAAATCCTGGGGCATTTTAGTCTCTGATCTCACCATAGAAGAACTTTTTAAAGAGCCCCAGTGATTGCTTATAGACAACCACGCAACACCAGGTCTGTGCTCGTCCGGACTTCCCTCCCCCCTTCAAATCATGGTAACATCACCTGTAACAAACGTAAGTGCATGGTATGCACACATCTCGATCCCTCTCCTAACATTTTACACCAGGCCTCAGGTACGTACCACTTTGAAGCCTGGGAGGTTTAATTGCGACTCAGACAATGTAGTCTACTTGCTCTATTGTACTAAATGTCCCCAGGTCACCAACATCGACGAAAAGAGTACAAAGTTTAGGCTTCGGTTCAACAACCATAAACTAAGCATTCGACAAAAAAAAAAAAAAAGATTCCCTGTTGCTGAATATTTTAATCCCCCAAATCATAGTCTTTCTGACCTTAAATTTGCCATTCTCTATGGTAACTTCAAAACAGCCCAGGAAAGAAGCAACCAGGAGCTCCAAACTATCTTACACTTGAACACCCATAACACTGGACTTGACAAAGATCTCGCTTTTATGAGCTCCCATGCTCGGATGCATCCCGATAAAGTCTAGCGCTGCACCTCTTACGTATATATTTTTCAGTTCAACTAACGAAGAGCTGTGAATACGACGCTCGAAATATTTTGTTAAGTGTTTACGTGTGGACCTATAAAGTTGGGAATGAAAGTACCATTTTTTTCTCGATTTTTGCTTTATATATATAAATATATATATATCAATATATATATATATCAATATATATATATATAATATATATATATATATCAACACAAAATTCAATTACTCTGACCAGTCATGTTTATGCTTACAAATTTGTTTCGTGCAGACATAACTGTCTGTACTCCTCAGAGCGTCCATGCAAGCTGGACTTATCTCCTTTTGGACTGTTATATATACACACACACACACACACACACATATATATATATATATATGTATGTATATATATACATATGTGTGTGTGTGTGTGTAAAGTAGAGGCTGCACGTTGATGATCCAGTGCCTTAATTCTTTCTCATATTTCAAAGTACAAGAGGGCAATTCAAGGTGTTGCATATCTCACATATCTCATCGCTAGTACACGCAGTGAGCTATAGAGTTTTTTCACGTGACGTCATAATGGGCTCAATTTTACCCGTATCGGCATTTTGGACCTCAACTTTAGTGCGCGAGCAAGATCAGGGTTGCCAACTCTAACTTGCTCTTTCACTAGTACTGCCAAATTCTTGTCAAGAAACTGCCAATCGCGAGTTTCACTGCTAAATTGAGAAAAATACAGAAGACTTCCCCCTATCTATATGAAATCATGTCATTTAGAACAATGAAATAGTCATGGACCTTTTTATTCGAAAATCAGAACAGTTTTATTGAGGTACAATACAGCAACAAAAACAAATAAGAACTATACTTTGTACGCGTTTTGTCCTTTGTAGGCCTAGAAAACCGCAGGAATAGTCTACTGCTGCAAGTTCCGCGTATGCACGGGGTGATCAATCATGAGAAAATACATGTCTATCGCCTATAAGTTGTTCGACAATGTGTGGGGTTGTTTCAATAATGCCAAATTCAAGTAAATAATACCAAAATCTATATTCACTGCCAAATGAGAACTTTTACTGCCAAATGATATTTCTACTGCCAAGCTCACCCGAATTTGGCAGTGACAACTGCCAGTTGGCAGCCCTGAGCAGGACTTTCACTGTGAACACACAGTACCGGCCAATGCGTGAAATGTTTTGTTCCTCTTTTTCACAGATAATTATCTTAACTAAACTATTAACGATTGATTATACTTTCGTGTACGTGTAGGCCTGCGTGTGGTTCCACTGCCCTAGAAATGTGTAACGAGAAGAGGAAATAATAGGGAGCTTTAAGCCTCGTTCACACGATACGATTTTTTCACGCGATCTGTCGTAAGCAACCGTCGCGTGCAACAAATCGTTGCTTGTGAATGGATTTTCATGCAACTTTTGGTTGCGTACGACTTGTCGCTCCAAGTTAAGCAAAATTCGTGGCCTGCAAAAGTTGTTGCGTGTGAATGACTTGTCGGTTGCGCGCGACTTTTGTAAGCATTTCAAAATCGCTCCAAGTTCAGCATTTCTGCGTTCAAACGGTACGACAAAGGTGCGCGATGTTATTCAATGCGACTGATGCAATGGATGGTAAAAAGAAATGGGGTTGATTGTTGGGATAGGCCTATTGCTGGTACCAATTCTTACCACATGCATATCCTGGTAGTTGCTCAACGGGACTTTTTGCACGGTTAACATATCTAGGCCTACTTCGTTTTGAATTTTCGAGTATTTAAAGTACGCATAAACCCTGGACTTGCACCCTGATGTGATCTACAGTCAAAATCAATTTTAGCGATCCTTTTTTTTATATTTTGAAAAAGGGAAATAAATGTTAAAGGCTGGCTCAGATTGAAAGAAGGGTTCATAAAATCATTGCTTTATAGTGAATAACCAGTTCACTCAATTCTTGTGGTACTAATTTAGAGTCAATGCCGGAAGTGACGTTGGTCTTCATAAAATTGTATGTTTGACCTGATCTCACCCTAAACTTAATCCTGTCTCTCGATTTTAACCATTACGTGGGGTCACTAGTCTTATTCTAGATTTGAGCCTAGCCTAAATGGCTTTTTAGAACCAAATTTGACAAATTCTCACCGAAAACTTAATCAAAACCATCATCACTAAACTTGTGGGCACTGATTCAAAATTAGAGCCTTGAAAATTGTCACAACAGGTCTTCGTCAAAATTGCTGCAACTCCTGTCTTTCCTAAGCCTACTTTCATCAGGTTCAAGAGCAAAGGCTCCAACTCTCCGCCTCAGAGGGAGTTCTCAGCTTTTCTCAGTCTCCCCCAAGCTTTTCTTAAAAAGTCTCCCGCTTTTCTAAAAATTACAAAAAAAAAAAATTGTCTTTGATAATATTTTTGATTATGCCTGAAATGGCTCAAAATAAAGCAAATAAAGGTTAACATTTCAAAATTTTCGTGGGGAATGCCCCGGACCTCCTAGATGAGCTTTGCGCCTAATTCAGCGCTCGCTCACGTATAACACCTCCTTTCCAGTAACTGAAGGAGGGAGATCTCCCACTTTGTACCTGTGTCAGGATGGAGCCTCTGCAAGAGTCACGCACTCGCCTCGATCATCCTCAGGGCATACCTATATGCTTGCATACTATACGCGAGTGCATGACTTATCCCTGGGGATGAGAAAATGACTTACTCTTTACCAAATTCAGTCAATATGAACACACTATCAATGTAGCATTATTTTCTACTTAACGCACATTGATCTCGTATCCTTGTTCGTTCCATTTTTCCTCTCTTCACTCTCACGTTGACCGACGTCTGTAATTTTGTTAAGCTACTTGTTGTCATGCTGCCCAAAAATCTCATGCAATAAGTTCAACAGTGCTGAACTTTCAACGACAAGGTCGCGCACGATGAAAGTTGAGCAAAAATCCATTCACACGCAACGACCAGATCGCGCACAACTTATTCAGAAAATCGCAAGCAACTTTGTTGCGTGAAACAATTTTCATTCGACAAAAAAACATCCATTCACACGCAACGACAAAGTTGCGTACGACAAGTCGCGCGCAACCAAAATCGTACGCGATCTTGTCGTATCGTGTGAACGGGGCTTTAGATTGCACGACGCGGACGTCGGCTACGACGTAATGACGTCATGTTGTGATTATGCGCATGCGTCTACGTGAACTTCACGTTGTCGGTGGAATAGACGAGTTGGGAAATTCGGTACTTCCGGTCAGGTCACAAGGTCAAGTGTACCATGACAACGGTAACGTATTTAGCTCTGCGTGCTCAGCATGCAACACCCGCGCTGGGACACTGTAAGCGTGGTACACTTAACCTTTGACCCATTCCCATATTGCATTGCGTGGAAACATTTCCCAACTCGTCTATTCTACACCGGGAGTCGCTCGTTTTGGTGTTGTGGCTTAAGCCTCATTCACACGATACGACAAGATCGCGTGCGATTTTGGTTGCGTGCGATTTGTCGTATGCAACCTTGTCGTTGCGTGTGAATGAATGTTTTAAGTCGAATGAAAATTATCGCATGCAACAAAGTTGCGTGCGATTTTCTGAAAAAGTTGTGCGCGATCTTGTCGTTGCGTGTGAATGGATTTTTGCTTAACTTTTGACGTGCGCGACCTTGTCGTTGAAAGTTAAACACTGTTGAACTTATTGCGTGCGATTTTTGGGCGGCACGACAAGTAGCTAAACAAAATGACAGACGTCGGTCAAAGTAGGAGTGGAGAGAAGAAGAAATGGGACGAAAAAAGATATGAGATCAATAACTAACTAATGTTACATTGAAAGTATGTTCATGTTGTCTTATAATGAGGTAAAAAGTTAGTCGTTTCTCATTCCCAGGGGATAAACCACTCGCGTAGTGTGTAGGCATATATGTGCACTGCGGAGGCGAGTGCGTCACTCTTGAACCTGATGAAAGCAGGGAAGAGAGGAGTAGTAATTGACAAAGACCCTGTTATGACAAGTTTGAAAGCTATAATTTAGAATCAGTGCTCAAGTGAATACTAGTGATGATGGTTAGGATTAAGTTTTTGGTGAGAATTTGCCAAATTTGGGGTTTAAAAAGCCATTTAGGCCTAAGCACCTAGAATAAGTGACCCAAAATAATGGTTTAAATTGAGAGTTAGGGTTAAGTTTAAGGTGAGACTAGGCCAAACTTACGATTTTTTGAAGACTTACGTCACTTCCGGGCATTGATTAGTACCACATTTGAACTGGTTGAATTCGTTATTCACTATAAAGCAATGGTTTTTGAACCAGTTCACCCTTTTCAATATGAGCCGGGCTTTAACATTTATTTCTCTTTTCCAAAATATAACAAAAAGGATCGCTAAAATTGATTTTGACTGAAGTTTACATCGGTTGCAAGTCCAGGACTTTAAAAAGGGAAAGGGGTTCAACGTGTAAGGGCGGAGTCTTCCTTGCCAGCGTAGAAGGTTCGAAATCTCGACAGGAAGTGCACTTGGGCCCTTTTCAGGAAATGTGGGAAGGGTCTAAGCAAAAAAATTAATTTTCACAAGTGAAAGAGGAACTAAATCTACGTAATTTGGTAAAACTCCCATTCAAACCGGACGTGTATTACTCGAGATATTAGCAAATGAAGTTATTACATTTGTGACCCAAAGTGAGTTTGAAACAAGTAATGACATGGGCGTGGATCATGAGGGGACGGGGGACACGTCCCCCTCGCTTTTTTGGATGGGGAGACATCTCCAAAAAGTCCCCCCACTTTTTCAATAATATAACATAGATTACGAATTGACAATACATTTTAAAAGCTAAATTGCTCCCAAATATGGCACCATTTGCGATATAGACACCTTCAAATTTCCTTTTTTTTCAAATTGGAGGGGGACACCCCTACCCTAAGACAGTAGCGTGTTCAAAGGGGGGGCCGGGGGGCACAGGCCCCCCACCTCCGAAGTCAGTCGGGGGAAAATCCCTTATTCGGGGGATTTAAGGGTTAGGGGAAGAGAAAAAGATTGAAGAGACACACTGAACACTGAACAGGGATGGCGCCAGGTGGGGGCAGGGGCCCCCATTGCGGAGTCTTAATCGATACAATAGAGTATGCAGTCCCTGACGGGGCGTGAGAGAGGATAATTTCTCTAACAAGAACCCAAAATTTTCTGGGCGCTACGCGCGCTGTACAGTCACTCCAGGATCTTCAGCAGTTCCATTTCACATTGCTAGATAGTACAGGTCCTGCCAACCTTACCACGAAACATGTCGGTAGAGTACACTGTTTATGTGGAGGCCGAAAATTCAATCCCATGTCGCTAAGCCTAGTTTCTGTTCTCTTGTGGGTATCATGCGGTACGGTCAGTTTGTGAGCGACTCACGGACCAAAGTTTGGCTATTTCATAGGGTGGTCCAGGTGTTTCGATAAAATGTGTGCTATCCAAGATATGTTCTAGAACCTACAGTTTTCTTTTTTTTTTCTTTATGTACGTAATGATCACATTATCTCTTTTGTGTAAGCCTACCAAAAATTTTCGCGCGCTTCGCAAACTCAAGTTTCAGATTCGAAAGAACACTATATAAAGTGCGCAACTCGGCTCATGAAGTATTTAAGTGATATTATGCAAAATATGCCCTGGAATGGCATGGAATATTAACTTATTAAGTCATATCCCCTTGCCACCACCTCTTCGACAGAGGGGCTGTCGAAGCTTGGGGTTGCTGGCATGGCCCAGCCCTCTGTCGGGAAAATTCTGTCGCCATCCATGATCAGTTTACTTATTTTGGCTTCCAAAGGGTCATTTCTGCAATGAAACCAAAGATTTCCGGTACTCTTTGCCCACTCTTCCTCAGTTCTGTAACTTATAGCTAAATATAGTACAAACCATTTCCACCTTTTCAAGTAACTGAAGAAGTAGATACATGAAATTTGAAGAAATTTGCTGAAGCAAAACAAAAAAACGAGGAGCTGGGATCGGGGGATTTCAAGTTTGTTGTGAGAGGGCCTCCTTGGGAAAGAAAGGTGATGAAAGTAAAAGTAAAGTTATAGTGAAGTCTACAAGGAGTAGTGTTGTAAATAATGTAAATAGTGTTAATAGTTTAAATCGAGAAATGATGACTCAGCATGATATGTTGAATTGTTTTTATACAAATGCTGACAGCCTATCTAACAAACTTGATGAACTAAAATGGAGGGTTAAAAGTAGCAAAGTGGATGTTATTGGTATCACTGAAGTCTATCCTAAAAATTACAGATTTCTTCCTGGTAAGGCAGAGCTTCATATTGAAGGTTTCAACATATTTTTGTCAAATGGAACAGGCAATTTATCGAGAGGAGTGGCTCTGTATATAAGAGATGGGGTGTTGGCTGACGAGTGTCAACTACATTCAAACTTTAAAGAAAGTGTTTGGGTTAACATAAAATTACAGGGTAATGATAAGTTGCTGATTTGGTTGTATTTACAAGAGTCCAAATTGTGATGTGGACAATTTAAATGAGTTAAATTCCCTCATTTCGAAGGTTACCAAAAAATTGGTTACTCTCATATCTTAATTCACATGGGGAGATTTTAATTTCCCAGAAATCAATTGGAGTTCTTTCTCAAAGCTGTATTATGGTGATGAAGCAAGTTCAAAATTTTTTAGGAATGTATCAGAGATAATTTTCTCTACCAACATGACACGTGTTAGGGAACGTTTTTTACTAGAAACAATTGATGGCTGTTTTTAAACATTGTGTGAAACCTAGTACCCCTAGTATGCTGGATTTAATTTTCACTAATGAGGAGGGACAATGGTCCAGGATGTACTAACATACTCGAGTCCTTTAGGAACATAGTGACCACTGTGTTAATTCAGTCATACTTTTAGATGTTATTTTGAACCATTGTACAAATGTTATAAGAAGTTACAACCTTTTTTAAAAGGTAATGTATGTGGGAATGAGCCAGAGGCTAAGATTGCAATTGGGAAAAGCTCTTTGCAAGGTGATGATGTTAATAAGCTAACAGATAAATTTATGCTATTATTTAATCCAAGCTGTGAATGAGTTTGTACCAAGTACAAATCCTCAAAAAATCATTAAAGTCATAAAAGCATAATTATTATTATCACTTGTTGATAAGATTGTCTCTGTGATAAAGAGGAAAACATCGTTGTTGGCAGGACACGGTATTTGGGAAACCACGAGAACGAAAAGTTAAAGTATTTCCATGACTATACTAGGAACTCAGAAACCACAGTGAAATAATTCAGTAAGGACAAGGACACACAAGGTGAACATCATGGAAAAGAGACTATTGCCAAAAATAATCAAGAGTACACCCTAAAAAAAATTTTGGCAGTATGCAAAACACTCTACAAGCGTAGTAAATTAAATGTCGCAGGAATAACCCAATTTAAAAGACAAATCAAGCTGGTGGTGAGATTAAAATGAACTAAAAGTTGATAATTGAAATAGGCTGAGGTCCTTTAGCTACATTTGTTAGGCAGTGTCTTTACTGCTGCTGAACCGTGCGGGTCCAGTAGCCTTTGTGGTGGAACCGGTTCAGGTTGTTAGTCCTTGGTATGGGATAAGAATGGTGAAGGAATAGCCCCCCCCCCCCCCCCGATGTTTTGAAACTTACTTGCAAGATTTGGATGTCAAACAAAATCACCTGCGTTCCTGATGCGACTTTCATCCAAAAGGCATTAAAAAGAATTAGCCCAGAACTATCACACAAAAGGCCGTGGACTAAAATATTTAATTTATCTCTTTCCACTGGGTAAAGTTCCAGATGGTTTGGGAAAGTCGGCAATATTACTGCATTATTTAAGAAAGGTGGCAAGCTCTTCCAGGAAAATTATAGGCCAGTCAGTTTAACAAGTGTAGCGTGCAAACATACTTGAGTATATAATAATTCGCTCTTTAATGGTGGACCGGTATGAGTGTATGATAAATAATGTTTGTTTAGTTGGACAGGCAGTTTGGCTTTATTTCTGGGAGATCGACTACACTGCAGTTGTTGAAGGTTATGGATGTGTGGACGAAAGTGATAGACAATGGTAGGCTGTGTATGTCACTGTATTAATATGGACTTTATGAAGGCCTTTGACAAAGTGCCACACAGAAGACTTATGGAGAAACTTAGGGCATATGGCTTTAGTATTCAAATTAGGCGCTGGTGGATTGAAGATTTGTTAAATGGAAGAAGCCAAAAGGTTCTTGTTAATGGAGTTGAATCTAAGTGAGCATGCAGGTACTCGTGGTATTCCGCAGGGTCGTGTTTTAGGTCCTATCTTGTTTGGTATATATCACAGTAGTCACTAGTCATTTTTTCTGATACATTTTTCTCAGTTGTCTTGTGAATGGTACGGCCTATTTATTTGCGGATGATACGAAAAATTTTTTAAAGAAATTAGAAGTATGGACGATGATTTGAGACACACATACACAGACACGTGATCCATGGATCAACTACCACAGTTGCGTCAGACAAGTGGCATTCTTGAATGTTGTTACATCATGATATAGCAGCCCAGACGTTTCTAAATAGCGTACACTACTTCTTCCCTGAACATAAGGTACCATGATTGTCTTCCGCGGAAGTTACCACTTTATTATTGGGATTAGAGGGGAATGAAGCTTGCTTATGTTCCTGAAACAGCCTACGGACCGTGGGACAGGATATAGGTGTTCCTTGTTCGGACAGTGGTCTTGGTTTTTCATCTTTGCGCACATTGCGCACCAAAGTAAACCCAAAAGCGCAATAATAGTAATTACTGGGCCATCCTCTTATCAGTGTAAGTACTTATACATTTTGGTATGAGCAATGCTTCAAGCTTTTATTTCAACGGCGTGCGTTCCCTTGGTTAGGCCAACATTTGGAATATGCTGCTCGCTGTTTGGTCGCCTCATTATCAACGTTGATATTGATGCTATTGAAAATGCTTCAGAGGTAAGCAGGCACACCACTTCACAATAGCTTGCCTATTTCCAACCTTGATAGAGGGTCACGACCGTCTATCTAACAGATCAAATGGTTAAAGAAAATCTTAAGCTGCCAACTCTCCAAGTTTACTCTCGATATAGCGGAGACTTATAGGTACTTAGATAGGGTTTTACAAAACTTATCGTGATGTTCCGGTGCTGTTATGACAGAGGTGTTACTGATTCCGGTCTTTTCCTCCAGTTTAGTTCTAATTATACGTCATACCCTAGTGGTCATAGTCACGAACGTTTGTTACCCTTCAAATGAGAGTTTGGTAGGATCAAACATAAGAAAATTTTAGTTTAGTCTGTAGAGTTGTCGAGATATTTTGGAATAGACTTCCTGAGCGTGTAAGTTTCTGCACACTACTACACTTGTTTAGGTTTCCGCACACAGTTTGAGAAGGCTTCTGGACTAGGTATATTTGGACTGGCCATGAGAAGTGTTGATCCGTGCCGGTGCTCAGGGGGGGTCCCTTCATATGAATTACCTAACACACACACGCAGACTTGTTTGCATAAGTTATACGTATAGGCCAGTAACCACAACACAAAGATCTTTGATCGATTTAACGACCGTTCCAGATCATGGAAGATTAAGAAGATGCGGACATAGAAGGTCATTAGACCTGCGTCCACTGAGGTGCCCCGAAGGTATTCCCCTTAAGGTGATGAATGATGTAAATGTTGGGAATTTCACCTCATACATTAGCGACCAAGTCAATGTTCTCTTGGGTCTTGTCAGTGTGCCCCGGTAAGGAGACAGTGACCTAAAGGCCCACCCCCTATGGACAATCTTAGTCTCGAACCCTATAGTTTACAAATCTGCCGTAGCACAATTGACCTTTTTTAGCTGACTATCCCAGTCCACCACGATTACTTCTTACAATGATACAGCAAGGTTAATTACCCAAAAACAAAATCCTCACTGCGGCCCGCTTCGCCGAGCCTCTTTTTGCAATTTTACACTTTCAGATTCTGGGGAAAACATTAAAGCAGCACCCTGAAAACTACGTTATCTAAGTTGTATACAGATTTTATGAAAATATATGCCCCACAATGGTTATGGTTTAGTTACACAGGGTTCTTTCTTCAGATACATCCTCAATATTCCACGATTTGACGGCAGCATTAGGGGCTTCAAGGTCGCGGCCTCCACACCGCCCCTGGCCACTCGTTGGGCAAATCCTGGGCGCCATCCCTGGCCACTCAAAACTTGGAAAGTAGCCGCCTACAGAAATGAAGATTAGGAGAGAATGTTTTTCATTATTTTGTACGTTTACTAAAAACGACCAAATAATGAAAAAACATCCTTCTCATAATCTCCAATTCCCAAAGGGTTTAGAAGACTCTTCAAATACGCCCTATAGTGAATAATAAGACAGGATGCTATCAATATGAATACCCTGGACTATGGATCGCATGGTAGGACCTTCTATCATTTTAGTAGTTTCCCTTCCTAATTGATTTTTAAACCATTTGTCAAGGTACAATCTTATACTCTGTTTAACTTTTGCGAAATCATCTCACCGTCAGCACTTCTTGACTGATCTCGTGATCGTTAAACGTACCTAGTTCCATCCTGTTTCAATGTTTTGTGACACATACTGCACACTGCAGCTTACAAACGCCATAGAGGAATAACCTAAACTCTCCGATCTTTCGTTGGCATCGAATTTCACAAATATTCTGTGTTTGGAAAAACAATATACGCGAGTATAAGTCTAAACACTGCACCTGATCAATAAGGCAATCCTAGAACCAATTTAAGGCGGTCTTTATTACCTTATATTGCCAGGAGCTTCCGGGGGCTACGCCCCCCTGGACCCCCCCGGGGCTCCTACCCCTAGACCCCGCCAGGTCCCTTAGCGCAGGCACCTGGACCCCACTCGTTCAAAACTCGCACTTCGCGCTCGTGTGGGACCTTCGGTGCAATTGTGACACTCCTCCATTGTCAGTCGAAGGGGAATCACAGGTTGTGCTCCCCCCCACCTTCATAAATCTAGCACAGACGCCGCTTTGCCACTAAGACCACTCCCACTGGGGACGGCGATGATTCACAAATGCCCCCCCCCCGTGAAAAGTTCCCCCCCCCCCCCGCAACTTTGGAGCATGGCAATGACTCTACACCCTTGCACCCCCGTAAAGTTTATCATAATTTCTCTCACACCTACCCCCCTCATACTGGCGCCCGCCAAGGAATAACGCTTTGTGAATTCTTTTTTTTGAAACCAGACTGACTGTGTTGAAATTGAAGTCTAAACTGTGAGATAGGAATGTGATCCATGAGGAATGGAAAGGTTCTGAATTTGTATCATGCCTCGCATGCAATCACATTCCGATATCATGGGATTGTTGAGGACAAAATTGGTTGTAAAGTTTAAAGAAAAACAAAAGACTGTTCATTAATGCGGGGCTAGACCTATAAATACACTCGCTCATAAGACTTTTTCGTCATCCATTGTATCACATTGAATAAAATCGCGCACGTATCGTTTGAACGCAAAAATGGTGAACTTAGAACGATCTCTTGAAATACTTACAAAGTCGCGCGCAACCAAAGACAAGTCGTTCACACGCAACAACTTTGTGGGCCATGAATTTTGCTTAACTTGGCGCGACAAGTCGTGCGCGACGAAAGATTGCGTGAAAATCCATTCACACGAAACGATTTGTTGCACGCGATGGTTGCGTACGACAGATCGCGTGAAAAAATCGTGACGTCATATGATTTTGCTGCCATGTCGATCGTTGCATTAGAAACTTACAATACGCGCTGCACACATCATCGTTGTAATCTTCTTAGGCAAACGGAAGAATGACAATCGCTGTATTGAAATTCGGGGTTGGAAGGTTTGTTAGCCTCATACAGCAACATAAATTCATTCGTCGTCCTTTATATCAGTTAAATAACCATAGCAATTGCTTCACGAATTTGATGAAGGTTTGTCATTCTTCAACTTACGTAAGGAGTAAGTTTGACTTGTACTTTCTGCTAAATACTGTTACCATTAACAGATCGGTTTACGCGTCTGCTACTCAAACGAAGTTCGAATATCACCACGCGACTTTCATTCCGCGTCGTAGAAATCTAAAGCGCAATAGGTTCAGGGCGCGGACGTCAGTGCGACGACGTGAACTGTGGGTTAAAACGCCGCGTCGCCCTGGCCACGTCGTGTAATCTAAAGCTCCCTAATGTATCGGTGAGGCAATACGTGCATGCTAAAGCGCCCTACGCCTGTGGCGTGCCTTGAAAACCTCTTCGGAATCTTATGCGTTAATTGGCGCTATCATGCGTTAGCGCGCATGCACATCATTACATTGCACTGAGTCCGGTACAGTTGCCTAATGTGAGCGTAGTAAAATGGTCAGAAAGCATGAGGTGTTGGACAGAATATGTATGGGTATGGTGTTGAACAAAATTTGTACCGTGTCAGTGTTTGATTTGTATGCTGTCAGTTTTGGGAATGTGTGATCTTATTATCGTGGTAGACAGGTGGCATCCAAGTATCCACCTGTATGCTGGAAATTTACAAACTTTATTGTTGCATCATGTTAACAATTTTACTTTTACCTTTCCTTAGGCTCGTGGTTTGACTGGTCTCCGTAATCTTGGCAACACCTGTTTTATGAACTCCGTGATACAATGTTTGAGCAACACCACATTATTAACCAGATATTTCCTTAGTGATTCCTACCTGGGCGATATTAACAAGTAAGTCCCTTGGTCTATGTCAGTGAAAATTTTGTACACTCGGGGCATGCCTGATGCAACGATGAGGTTCATGCAATATTTCATAGTGTGTTATATCTGTAATGTTTTGTTATTAAATTATTACTTGCGGTGCCTTCTCTGGTAGTCAGTTGTTGCATCAGTCCACTTCCAGTGAGCCAAAGAAGTTCAATGTCTGAATACAGTCTTTCAAGCATGTTGAAACCTGCTTTGCCTTGAGTAATTTATTTTTGGCTGAACCAGTTTCTGGCCTAGGGAACTGAAAATCATGCCACACATGACTATGTCAAACCTCTGTATGGATACATGTACTGTGCAGAGTATTGTTGAATTTTTCATTACTGATACTCTTCAGCAAAATTGTACATGGTTAAAGCTTACTCAGCACTGAAATGTCGGCCAGAATCCACAGACTTAGAGCCATACACCATAGGTATTTCCGAGGCATGTCAGTGGGGAATGGTTGGAATGCTCAGGCTATGTAATTTTCAGTGGAGAAAGAAGTTGAATGGTAGGACAAGGAAAAAGGATGGTGGCATAATATGTAAAAGAAGGACACCAAAAGGTATCAACATTTTGATACAAATATTAAACATATGAAGTATAACCCAACATTAGAGATTAAGCATGGTATTTGTCATAAAAATGGAGAAGTTAATGAAGTTTCAGAAATTGTAAAATTTCGGTTGCAGAGGTGATTGCTGTCATTGACCTTTCTTAGGTATAGCACTTGAAAAGATGAGAGAAATCTAGAAGTAACTGTGAAGGCATATGTAAAAGGAAAATTAAAGATAGAAAGTTTGAGGTGAGCCACTTGAAGGTAGGACATTAGCAAAAGCAAGGAAATTATTGCATGGTGTGTGATGACCAACTCTCATGTTAAATTTTACTCACAGTAAAAATCCCATGGGCCACAAAGGAGAGATGGCAATTGAGTTTGCTGTAGTGGTGAGAGCCCTCTGGGCTGGTCAGTACAAGTCAATAGCTCCAAGGGACCTTTTCAGAATGGTCACCAAGCAGTCAGTTGAGTTCAGTATGAATAAAGGCCATCACCATGATTCACAAGAGTGTCTGATATATCTTATGGATGGCCTTCATGAAGATTTGAATCAGGTAAGTCATACAGTAATGCTTAAAGTAATGGCAGTTAATGGCAGTGTATGGGTTGGGGCAGTCATACAGGCATTTGGGTTAGAGGTCACATTGCCGATGAAAACAAACCTGTCTGGCCGCCTTCACTGGATTTTGTTTGCTGTGTGCACTAAACTACTGTGCAATGTTAGTTCTTAATTGCACTGCTGTATGTAGACATTACCTACATACATGCAGACATGTAACCTAGCTTACGTACATATGTTTAAAGTGTCAAGCTTGGCCCTGGCCAGCTGAGTAGGTGTACGAGTTTGTTTCCAGGCTTTTTCATTGCAACCCAGATGTGACGTGACAGCTGCCCCTGATAGTATATTGCAAATTAAACCTCTCTTTAAAAGTCCTACAGGCAATTTTTTTGGAAGCAAAATTTGACACTTTTAGTGAGGATCTGTAAGGTACATTTTTAAACCCTTTACTTGTATCTGTGGTGCATGGTTCTGCTCAAGAAAAGAACAAATACACATAACCTTCTCTACAATTTTTAAATGAGAAACAAGTACTACAAGTACTAAATGCAAGTCATAACATTCATCAGGTAAGATATTAGTTGAAGGACTTTATGCAACATTACAGCAGACTGCCAATAGTGTCTGCTGATGTTAAGTAATGGTCTTCCTGACCCCCCCCCCCCCTCCCTTGAGGGTCAGTGGCATAACAAGAGTGCAGTCAGTGCGGCAGCACGGGGGCATAGGCTCTGAATGGCCAAGTGAAAAGTGTCAGTGGTTGTTGGTCTTACTCAGTATTAGCCCCTAATTGAGGTACATTTGACAACAGTCTACACTTGGGACTATCTCAAATCACAGTTTTGTGATTACCCTTGCAAGCGAAGTAATTCTATGACACATTTATGTTTTTTTGCCATGCAGGTGAAAGAGAGAACATATAAAAGGGAAGAAGACTATAGCAAGCTGCCACTAGCTGAAGGAGCTGCCAAATCCTGGAGTAATCACCTCCTTCAAAATAAATCCATCATCGTGTCTTTGTTTCAAGGACAGTTTAGATCTGTGGTCAGGTGTCTTGTCTGCAACAACAAGTCTGTCAAATATGATTCCTTCATGCATCTTGGATTGCCCATACCATCAAAGACTAAGTGTACCTTGGAGGTGAGTCCAAGGATGTAAAGTACCATCTCTGCTGGTTGAAGCTATAATCATCTTCAAAAAACGGTGAAATTAGCATAAAATTTTTGGGAGTTAAAATTAACCTAAAAAATAAAAGAACTCTTGGTTTCTAGAAATCTTGGATTCATCCAAGAGACATTGATACGTAGAAATATGCAGGTTATTGGGAGCTACGTTATATCAACCTTGAGCTACATTTATGTCAGAGATGGTGTGACCTACTAGTTACACCTCAAAACCCATCTGGTTTTAAGTTTTCAAAAATTCATCAGTCCTCCCCTTTTAATGCCAAGTGCTATTGACATTTCTTCGACTTTTCTCAGATTTGATTATTTCTTAAAACTGATTGTTGGATTGTTTGTCAGTACCTTTGGTGAATTGTTCACTTGTTGTTAGATTTATGGTATCATATTGATTTCAGCATAAACATGAAATTAATCACCCAACCCATAGAGAAGAAGCTGGTTTTAAAGGGGAACAATAGTGGCCATTTGACCCTTTACATATGTGTAGTATACATATAAATACTACAGATAGTCTTTACCTGGTGGACCTTACATGAAACCTTTATTAAGAATAATATATTTCAAATTTCCCTCGCTTGCTGGCATGTGCGCAGACATATTCGAAAGAAGACGACTAGATATCAGCTGATTGCTGACGTACAACATGCACCTCAAGATTTCCAGAGCAAAATGTTGCCAGCTCAAATAAATTTAAATAGGCCTTCTTAATTTTTGTGAGTGGTGGTTCAAAATTTCAAAGTTATGTATTTTAAATCATAAAAAATATAGAAAGTATAACAAAAACTTCGATGGGATTTTTATGCCCCACAGCTAAAAATACTAAATAGTTCTTGCCCATTTATTTTTCATAGTATTGCAAGAGGATGCTATCAAGAAATACTCTCTTTCAGTGGTTCCATTTTCCGAGCCCATGGTATCACGCTGAAGGGCTGTGTTCATGCGGTGTTTGGATAGTTCTTCATAAAGATTTCTATACGTAAATGATGATTATCTGTTTTTACTCTTATGTTACCATAAGAACATTAAGAGATTCAACTCTTTGGTAGTAGTCATGAAAACTTAAGGAAACTCTGATCCACTGAGGGAAATTTTTGTCTAACTTAGGGAAACACTATTCTCCTAAAAACACCTATAAGTGTTCGCTAGGGCCTGGCTTTCGTTCGAGACGAAAGTCTTGTGATATTTTCTGATTTAGTGCATATAATGAGGATTTTGCATAGACACTGTGAAGTATGATATCGATTATTGCAAATTTGGTGGAGTACTGGCCGCATTCTTTCAGCAACTCCTTGAAATGTCAGTCGAGAGTTGTATTTGAGTCTACCGGAAGCAAGCGTAACCATTCTCCGCGATGTGTTCCCATCATGGCTGCCTCGAGCTTTCGGTAACAGGCACAGAATTTCTTTTTGGTTGAGTAAGCTTCAATCAGACGCATTTGGTCTGGTAAGAGACTTCTCTGTATTGTTTGAATATTTTACTTTGAATTTTACAACTTTAATTGGCAGATTGGCTGTTGAGAGTTTAGAAAAATCTAAAACGTTTTGACAAGTATGATCGAATCCCCTCGGACTACGGCGATGCAGTGCAGTGGTCAGTACCATGCATGTGTGTGATATGCCATATAGAGTCAATATGGATTTCGAGCTGCACTTATAAGTGTAGGGTGAAGGATTTTCTGGAACTTTTTAACTGGTTAAAAATCGTACGTATCAAGTTAGAAGAAGGCTGTATGATGATATTAGATAGTAATGTACAGATTTCTGGATTTTAATGGCAAATTTAACCGCTGCATTTTTTGAAAATTAAAGATAGTTTTGACGTTACCGTGAATACTGTAGGTGTGTGCTTACAAACTACACAAGCAGTTGTTGTAAAACCCGCGGCGAGATGCAGGTTTGACATCACAGTTCCGTTGCATTGTGGGTAATATCACAATATCATGACTGCCTACGCAGTGGCATTTAGTGAGTTTCAAAAAGTTTTTGAAAAATTCGTGTTAAATAAGATATTGAGTTATATTAGTTGTTAATGGTATCACAATGCTTGGAAAAATGTGTTCTAAATGTTGTACTTGCTTAGAAAGCTGTACAATTGTTTCCCTTTAATGTCTTCACTCAAAGCTATAAATTACTATTCACTTTTGTAATCAACAAGGTTTGGGAGTTAGATTGGCTCTTTCTTTCATGTGTAGCATATTTCTTGCCCCTGATCATATATTTTCTTTTCCCCTCATCTAGGATTGTCTCAAAGAGTTCTCATCTGAAGAGAAGCTAGTAGGTGACAATGCCATCCATTGTTCACATTGTAAAAGGAACAGGGATTCTGTCAAGACCATCCACATCTGCCGACTGCCTCGTGTTCTTATCATCATTCTTAAAAGGTTAGCATGGAAGTTGGGGAATGGGTAGCACCTGTGTGCTGACAACACTGATAAAAAATACCATTTAATCACATAATCACAGAAAGTGGTGACACCAGATATCCATTTTACAAAGCCCAAATAGTTGTATGTCAGCTGTTTCAAACTTTAAAGCCCATCTTTCATAATTATTCTGTCTTCATGATGGTAATTTTGATTAAAAACATTTTCATGTCATTTTGTGAAGCGCTAGAGTTTGTGCTGTATCTGTAGGTACTAGTGACGGCCTGGGTAGTTTCTAAATGGATGTAGCATAATGGCTGGGAGAAGGTGCATTTCATCTTCATTTCTGCATGTGTTGTATAATGTGGTTTGCAATTGCTTGACTAGCCAGAGCAGTTTAGCATTTAAGAGTGTTGTAATTTGTACAAATTAAGACATGGGGAACCTCACATGTAGTCCTAAAATTGTATGTGTATTCTGCAAGGGAAAAGACGAATTGCATGTAGTGGCTAGGGAGTTCAAGTCAGAGAGAGCCTATTGTTGGCTGTTAAATGGAGCTTAGATAAAATTTTAAAAAACCAGAATAGCGGAGTTGAACCTGGATAATTGTTAGCTCAGCTCACACTTTCATAGTCCATTTTACGACAACATTGAATACATATTGTGAAGCTCCTCTCTTTATTCTTGTGAAGGTTTTTATAGAAGAGCAAATTAAAACAGGGGTTCCTAACCAGTGGTAACCCTCCAGTAGGGGAAAATTTCTCTTGTTCACGTGGCATAGTATGTGGGGTGTCAAAAGGTGTTTTTTTCCTATTTCCCTTCTCCCTCATACAGCATAATTTGCATATCAGTCAAATGATAATCAACAGAATTGTACACTGATAGTTTACTACTATATACAGCATATTCCATCAAGAAATTTCTTTTTTGCCTGTACAAGCTGCACTGCACTTTGCTATGTGTCTTAACTTCTCAAAAATACACTTTTTGGAAGCGTGAGTTTCTAAAATGTGCGATGTCAAAATCAAAGATATGTAACTGACAAGACCTGAAAAGTTCCATTCCCTGGAAACTGGGAGGAACTTTTGGCAAAAATATTTAATTATTCACCTCATGCCAACTAGTGGTAGCTAATCAGTTAGATAGAGGTACACTGGCGTTACCCTATTTGTCATGCAGATAGATAAATTATTATTAGACCTTCTTCTAACTGAGAGCTATCAGATACACAAAGATGCAGGTCTTGTCCTTAGTGGAAACCAGGAAAAGTGAAGGGTCACTAATGAGATACAGTTGGAAACCTCTGATTGTAACCAGATGGACCCTGATAAATTTTGGAAATGAGTGATGTGGATAAGAAAAAATTGCAAAACTTGTATATGAGTGTAGGCTTAAAATGAAATGAAAAAACTTGTTGAGCATAATATTTCAGCACAGAAATGGCCTGTCAAAGGTTCACCTCTATGTTTCAACTAGTCTCTGTTCAGACGTCTCTGCATTCCGACAAGTCCACATTGAGGTCAGTGTTAGGATTAAGGTTAAGTTAGTACCTAACCCTTATCCTAACACTGATCTCAATGCACTTAATGTAGACTTGTTGGGAGTATAGAGATGTCAAACAAAGAGACGTTGGAATAGAGAGCAGTCCCCCCTGTCTACATGGGAGTTGTATCAAGGAGTTTCACTGTGGACCTTTAATTGCATATAAATTTTTGAAATGTAAGACTTGCAGTCCCCATTTAATTCTGATTCCCGTGATGTCCTTAGTGCACCACCATGTATTTCTGATGTATATTATTGCATCACTTTGGTCAGATTTTTCCAAGATGGAATATGGCGACAGAAGCTGAGCACAAATGTTGTTTATCCATTGACTGCCCTGGACATGAGAAAATTCAGTGTTGGAACATCAGATGGAGGTGGCATCTATAATCTGTTTGGAGTTTCCAACCATTCTGGAACCATGGATGGTTGGAAACTCCAAACAGATTATAGATGCCACCTCCATCAGATGTTCCAACACTGAATTTTCTCATGTCCAGGGCAGTCAACGGATAAACAACATTAGTGCTCAGCTTCTGTCGCCAAATTCCATCCTGGAAAAATCTGACCAAAGTGATGCAATAATATACATCAGAAATAGATGGTGGTGCACTAAGCACATCACGGGAATCAGAATTAAATTGGGACTGCAAGTCTTACATTTCAAAAATTTATATGCAATTAAAGGTCCACAGTGAAACTCCTTGATACAACTCCCATGTAGACAGGGGGGACTGCTCTCTATTCCAACGTCTCTTTGTTTGACATCTCTATACTCCCAACAAGTCTACATTAAGTGCATTGAGATCAGTGGTAGGATAAGGGTTAGGTACTAACTTAACCTTTATCCTAACACTGACCTCAATGTGGATTTGTCGGAATGCAGAGACGTCTGAACAGAGACTAGTTGAAACATAGAGGTGAACCTTTGACAGGCCATTTCTGTGCTGAAATATTATGCTCAACAAGTTTTTTCATTTCATTTAAGCACTACACTGATATACAGTTTGCAATTTTTTCTTAATCCACATCACTCATTTTCAAAATGTGATCAGTGTCATATGGTTACAAATCAGAGGTTTCCAACTGTATCTCATTAGTGTACCACTTCACTTTTCCTGGTTCCACTGAAGGACAGAGACCTGCATCTTTGTGTAATTTGGATAGCCTCAATTAGAAGAAGGTCTAATAATATTTATCTGTACTGCATGATAATAGGGGAATGCAGTGCACCTCTATCCTGATTGCTACCACTAGTTGGCATGAGGTGAATAATTAAATATTTTTGCCAAAAGTTCCTCCCAGTTTGCAGGGAATGGAACTTTTCAGGTCTTGTCAGTTACATATCTTTGATTTTGACATCGCACATTTTAGAAACTCAAGCTTCCAAAAAGTGCATTTTTGAGAAGTTAGGACACATAGCAAAGTGTAGTGCAGCTGGTACAGGCAAAAAAGGAATTTCTTGATGGAATATGCTGTATATAGTAGTAAGCTATCAGTGTACAACTCCTGTTGATTATCATTTGACTGATATGCAAATTATGCTGTATGAGGGAGAAGGGAAATAGGAAAAACACCCTTTTGACACCCCCATACTATACCATGTGACAAAGAGAAATGTGCCACTACTGGTAGGGGTACCACTGGTTAGGAACCCCTGTTTATAAATTTGCTTTTCTATAAAACCTTCACAAGATAAAGAGAGGAAGCTTCACAATAATGTATTCAATGTTGTCACAGAATGGGCTATGAAGATGTGAGCTGAGCTAACAATTATCCAGGTTCAAACTCCGCTATTCTGGATTTAAATTTTAGTCTTAAGCTCCCATTTAACAGATAACAATAGGCTCTCTCTGACTTTGAACTCCTACCATTGCGATGCAAGATCCTCATTTTCTTGCAGAATACACATACAATTTTAGGACTACATGTGAGGTTCCCCATGTCTTAATTTGTACAAATTACAACTCTTAAATGCTAAACTGCTCTGGCTAGTCAAGCAATTGCAAGCCACATTATACAACACATGCAGAAACGAAGCGGAAATGCACCCTCTCCCAGCCATTCTGCTACATCCATTTAGAAATTACCCAGGCAATCACTAGTACCTACACGAAAGATAAAGCACAAACTCTAGCCCTTCACAAAATGACATGAAAACGTTTTTAATCAAAATTCCCATCATGAAGACAGAGTAAGTATGAAAGATGGGCTTTAAAGTTTGAAACAGCTGACATAAAACTATTTGGGCTTTGTAAAATGGATATCTGGTGTCACCACTTTCTGTGATTATGTGATTAAATGGTATTTTTTATCAGTGTTGTCAGCACACAGGTGCTACCCATTCCCCAACTTCCATGCTAACCTTTTAAGAATGATGATAAGAACACGAGGCAGTCGGCAGATGTGGATGGTCTTGACAGAATCCCTGTTCCTTTTACAATGTGAACAATGGATGGCATTGTCACCTACTAGCTTCTCTTCAGATGAGAACTCTTTGAGACAATCCTAGATGAGGGGAAAAGAAAATATATGATCAGGGGCAAGAAATATGCTACACATGAAAGAAAGAGCCAATCTAACTCCCAAATCTTGTTGATTACAAAAGTGAATAGTAATTTATAGCTTTGAGTGAAGACATTAAAACCAGCTTCTTCTCTATGGGTTGGGTGATTAATTTCATGTTTATGCTGAAATCAATTTGATACCATAAATCTAACAACAAGTGAAAGATTCACCAAAGGTACTGACAAACAATCCAACAATCAGTTTTAAGAAATAATCAAATCTGAAAAAAGTCTAAGAAATGTCAATAGCACTTGGCATTAAAAGAGGAGGACTGATGAATTTTTGAAAACTTAAAACCAGATGGGTTTTGAGGTGTAACTAGTAGGTCACACCATCTCTGACATAAATGTAGCTCAAGGTTGATATAACGTAGCTCCCAATAACCTGCATATTTCTACGTATCAGTGTCTCTTGGATGAATCCAAGATTTCTAGAAACCAAGAGTTCTTTTATTGTTTAGGTTAATTTTAACTCCCAAAAATTTTATGCTTATTTCACCGTTTTTTGAAGATGATTATAGCTTCAACCAGCAGAGATGGTACTTTACATCCTTGGACTCACCTCCAAGCTACACTTAGTCTTTGATGGTATGGGCAATCCAAGATGCATGAAGGAATCATATTTGACAGACTTGTTGTTGCAGACCAGACACCTGACCACAGATCTAAACTGTCCTTGAAACAAAGACACGATGATGGATTTATTTTGAAGGAGGTGATTACTCCAGGATTTGGCAGCTCCTTCAGCTAGTGGCAGCTTGCTATAGTCTTCTTCCCTTTTATATGTTCTCTCTTTTACCTGCATGGCAGAAAAACATAAATGAGGCATAGAATTACTTCGCTTGCAAGGGTAATCACAAAACTGTGATCTGAGATAGTCCCAAGTGTAGACTGTTGTTAAATCTACCTCAATTAGGGGCTAATACTGAGCAGTGCAACCACCACTGACACTTTTCACTTGGCCATTCAGAGCCTATGCCCCTGTGATGCCACACAGACTGCACTCTCGTTATGCCACTGACCCTCAAGGGAGGGGGGGGGGGGGTCAGGAAGACCATTACTTAACATCAGCAGACACTATTGGCAGTCTGCTGTAATGCTGCATAAAGTCCTTCAACTAATGTCTTACCTGATGAATGTTATGACTTGCACTTAGTACTTGTAGTACTTATTTCTCATTTAAAAATTGTAGAGAAGGTTACATGCCATGCAAATGCCCATAAGCCTACAATCCCGAATAGTCCCCCACAGCCTGGGAAAGTCTTATTAGTAATGGTCAGTAACTTTCACATTCTGTGGTTTTAGTCCAGCCTGTTGTATCTTCACAACCATGCTCAATCCGGACATATGATCCGGCCAAGCCCTAGTAGCCACTGGAACTACTTATTAAGCACTACAAGTCATTATTCACTTGAGCGCACATTGTGCTCATAGAGCTGGAGTTCTGTTATCTTGTTATGATGCAAGCCTGATTAACTGTGGTCAGCTTCTACAAGAATTTGGACTAAAAGGACTTTCATGTCATGTATGTGTATTTGTTCTTTTCTTGAGCAGAGCCATGCACCACAGATACAAGTTGAAGGTTTAAAAGTGTACCTTACAGATCGTCCCTAAAAGTCTCAAATTTTGCCTTCCATGGAAAGAGTTTGCCTGCAGGACTTTTAAAGAGAGGTTTAACTTGCAACATACTAGCGCAGGGTGGATGTGACGTCACATCTGGGTAGCAACACAAAGCCCTATGAAAACAAACTTGTACACCTACTCAGCTGGCCAGGGCCAAGCTTGACAGTTTATATATATGTATGTATGTATGTATGTATGTATGTATGTATGTATGTATGTATGTATGTATGTATGTATGTACGTACGTACGTACGTACGTACGTACGTATGTTGTATATTTGCCTATTTTTCACCTTGGGGGAAAAATCGTGTGAAAAAAACATACATTAGGGGGAAAATGTACATTCGGGGAAAAAATCATTTCCCTTTAACATTTTCACACACTTTTTATATAGGAATGCGTAAACGTATGGTAACTTGCTTTCAACCACACAGTCTACATACTATTACTTCAATGTAGACGAATTTACGGACACCTATCCGTTAACACTAACGGATGGCGAGCCATTGAAATAACGTTGATTATGTCTTTGAACAGTTTATTTTACCTTAGGGGAAATATATGCTTATGTATTTTATTGTTTCATTTTCGCCATAACGAAAACGCGGTATCGCGGTTTCCCCCAACCTGTCGAATTAGTGTAATATATATATATATATATATATATATATATTGCTAACTTGGGATTAAGGGGAAATATTGTATGAAAAAAAACCCCTAAAAAGGGAAATCTTCTAAAGGGCGAAAAAATCAGGTCGACTTTGCGAAATCACACGCTTTTTATATAGGAATACGTAAACGGATGGTAACGTCCGTTCATCACCACATGATTTACATGCTATTACTTCAATGTTGACCAAGTTACGTACCCGTATCTTTTAACGCGTACGGATGGTGGGCCATTGAAAAAGCGTTGTTGTATATCTGGTTTCCAAAAGGGGAAATATTTTTTAATGTATTTTATTGTTTTTTTCTTCGCCTTAACGAAACCGCGATATATCGATTTCCCCGTACAGTAGGAATATATCGCGGTTTCATTAAGGCGAAGAAAAAAACAATAAAATACATTAAAAAATATTTCCCCTTTTGGAAACCAGATATACAACAACGCTTTTTCAATGGCCCACCATCCGTACGCGTTAAAAGATACGGGTACGTAACTTGGTCAACATTGAAGTAATAGCATGTAAATCATGTGGTGAAACGGACGTTACCATCCGTTTACGTATTCCTATATAAAAAGCGTGTGATTTCGCAAAGTCGACCTGATTTTTTCCCCTTTTAGACGATTTCCCCTTTTAGGCACGTTTTTTCATACAATATTTCCCCTTAATCCCAAATTAGCAAAATATATATATATATATATATATATAAATATATATATAAATATATATATAACGCTAATTCCCACCTTAAGGGGAAATTGTTATATCTGCTTGTACATAGGGCGAAAAAAAGATAATAAAATACATAAGAAATAAATTCGCCCTAACGTCTAAACATATAATTAACGTTATTTCAATGGCCAGCCATCCGTTCGTGTTAACAGCTAGGTGTCCGCAAATTTGATAACTTTGAAGTAATGGCATCTAGTTTGTAAATCTATGAGGGCGCCCTTGTAAGTTTACGTATTCCTATAGAAAAAGTGTGTGGAAACGTTAAGGCGAAACTTATATGTCACCCGAAAATTTTTTTCCCCTTAAGGTCGACTTTTCAACAACAACTTTCCCCTTAAGTGCCGAATTAGTGAAATATATATATATATAAATATATATATATATATATATGTATATATAATATGAACAAAAAAGAGACAAGAAATATGTCATTGTTGACAAGAGGAGTACAATGATTTAATATCTAAACGAAATTTTCGACTCCCCTGGAGTCTTCTTCAGCGTACGATGACTACACTATAAATTTACAAGCAAAGAAGGACTGGGTATGGTCAAAAAGCGAGCAACAGAAAACCAACATAACAGAAACAGAATTAAAGGAAGCAATAGACTTAAAGTTACTTAGTGGTCCCAAATCTCTGTTTAACCCGATCACATTAGATTGAAATTTGAGAATCCAGTGGATTTCGGATTGTTTCCATTGTCGGGGGGAATTAAAGTAGGAAGCTATCAAGGTGCATCGTAAGTTATCTATGGAGTGATTTGGAAGATTAAAGTGTTGGGCCACGGGAAAGCCTGGTTTATTGTCTCTAATAGATTTCTTATGGTTATTAAACCTTAAGCGAAACGGAGTTCCAGTTTCTCCTACGCAGATACCATGGGGACAAATATTACAATGAAAAATATAAACTAAATTACTGGAAACGCACGTGAGGGGAAGGGGTTGTAATGTGAGTTTAACACCACTAATGTGCACTCGAGAGCCAGTGGTGATATGTTTGCAAATATGGCAGCGTGGTTTCATGCAGCCATAGTTACCCCCTGAACCATCCTCAGTTTCTGTGGTGGGAAGTTTGGAGGAAGTGAGAAGGGATCTAAGGTTAGGAGGTTGCCGAAAAGTAAGGATGGGGGGTTCCAAGAAAAGGTCCTTAAGATGGGC